>JARYHS010004553.1:0-12309 GCA_031002005.1 Vandiemenella viatica
GGTTGAAACAGACAGTAGAAATTTTTATATTCATGGGAAAATAATTAATAATTTTTATTTTTGCCCAAAAAGATTGCCTGATCAATAGTTTAAAAGAAATGAAACTACTTAGATCAGAAAGTGTAGCTTTGACTTGAAAAGATGTAGTCAGTTACATTTTATTTTGATGTCATGGTAATTTGATGTTAGGCTGGAATGCTGTATGTATGTATATTTACATTAATAGATATTTCAAGACAATACCGCGACAGGACTTACATTTGTGTGATGTTAAGCTAGAATGCTGTATGTATGTATGTTTTCATTATTAGATATTTCAAGACAATACATGTTTTATTTCATTATGTTGTTAGTATTAAGAAGAGTTTTGTAAAATGTTTTGTAAAAAATTCTAATAGGAACAGAGGAAAGAGTATCGCTGGATGCAAGGTTATTTTCTTAAGTTTACCAATGTCTTTTAAGCAAAGACATGGTGAACTTGAGGAGGCATGTGACAGAACAGAATAATTTCATAAGAAAATCATAGTTTTGTGCCATGAAATTAAACAAAAAATGATATATTTACTCCTATAGCAAGGAAATGTAAGTTGCCATGGCGATAAGAAAGATCAAGAGATAGCTAGAGAGGTTTAGCGACGTACAGGCCGAACGGTTGCTTTGTTACGAGTTCACTGCTGAAGAACCTTGCATTCTTCGGATACTTTAAGACCGATGTAGTTCCTAGAAGAATAAGAATTGGGAACAATAAATGTTAATCTGTTAAAAGCGTAGAACTGAGTTATATTTTTAATTATAACCAGGAGCGCGACAAGTTCTCGAGATATTATATCTCAAAAGTGAGGAGGTTAGGGTGAGATCCGGCTTGGACCAGAAAAAAAATCACCAAAAACACTATATCCACACGGTGTAAATGCACTGTAGGTGTTTTGTCTTCTTCCTGGTGGTTGTTGGTAGGTTGAAATAAGTCCTGGATCAGAAGAAAAGTCATCAAAAGCACAAGGAACTATACCTATAACTGATTTTTAACATACTATATCTCAAAACTGAAGAAAGATATCAAAATATTTTATTCTTTATTTTCGATTTGATTCTTCGAGTTCTTCAATTATTCATCATCAGATAGTGGCACCACGGTAATGATAGAACTTCCCTTAATAGTGATCATTAAGTTTAGGCTACTTTATACTTATTACATAAAATCGTTCTTACACTGGAATAAATAAATAAATTCACAGTCATTTATTCTAAAAATTGCGTTTATTAACTGGTTGAACTCGCGTTAGTACTACTTTTCGCAGAAAGGTTTCCATGAAGTAAAAGATACCAAAATTTGATTAGATGGCCATCCGTCAAAATTCTCCTCTATACTGTGATTTATTTCGTAGTTTCTGTCAGAGTATCAAACCATCAGGCTTTCTTAATGTCGAATGGATATTCTGTTCGTCTTGTTTTGTATTTGTTTAAATACTTTCTAGCCCTCAGTGAATGTATTTTGAGTCTTCAAGGTAGTAGACCAAGTAGGAGGCAGTGGGTGTATTATGACTCTTTGAAATAATAACTAGGAAGAAGTGAGTGTATTTTAAGTCCTTGAAATACTGCCTAGGACTACTAGGAATACTACTTAGGCGGCAGTGAGTGTGTTGTAGTGGTGGAAATACTAACTAGCGGGCAGTGGGTGTATTGGGCCTTTGGCAGTGAGTGTATTTTGAAATACTATCTAAGAGTCACTGAATGTATTACGAAATCTTTTTAAATGTTATCTAGCAGTCAGTCAGTGTGTTATAAATCTTTTAAATACTATCTAGCAGCCTTGATGTTGTCTTTTAACTTAACAGCACTTGTAAATTTTCCTACGAGAATACAAAATAATAGCAGGACTGCAATTGATATTTTTTTTATGGATATTTCTCAGTGCAGTAATTACAGCATACTTCCCGTAATAAATGTTATCTCAGATCATGATGCCCAGCTATTATGTATCGAGTCCAGGAACACTGTTAAACAGATAAAGAAAAGCTGGGTTTATAGAAGAAATATTAGTGAAAATAATATAAACACTTCATAGATACCTTAAACAATGAAACTGGTTAGAAGTATATAATGCGCAGGGTGTTAATGCGAAATTGACTTCCTTTCTGAATATATTTCTAACACATTTGAAGGTAGTTTCAAAAAAAGGAAAATTCTCAACACTCCAAACAATGAACTGGGCATGGGATGGATAACAAAGGGTATTAGAATCTCTAGTAAAACAAAGAGGGACCTTTATTTAAAATGAGAGAATCAGATAACTATGAGCTGAAAGTTCACTATAAACTTTATTCTAAAATACTAATGTAATAAGGCCAAGAACAGGTACATATCGGCGAAAATAGAAAATTCAGACAATAAAATGAGAACAATATGGAATATAATAAAGACTGAAACAGGAAAAACTGTAAATCACTCTAAAGACATAAAAATAGAACAAAATGGATATGTGTATAGCGAAGTAGGGGAAGTTTGTGAAATATTTAACAAACATTTTACGTCAGTAGTAGATAAATTAGGCATAGAAAAGCAATCCCCACATAGTGCTCTAAGGCTTCTTGAGACTGCTTTCCCAAATAGCTTTGTGGAGATGAAATTGCCACCAGTAACAGTCTCAGAAATAAATAAACTCATTAAACAATTAAAACCTAAAAATTCTTCCAGCTATGACAATATTTCAAGTAAATTACTGAAAAGATGTTCAGACTGTATCAGTCATGTACTTGCTCACATTTGTAATGAATCCTTAATACAAGGTGTTTTTCCCGATAGACTAAAATATGCTGTTGTAAAACCATTATTTAAAAAAGGAGAAGTAACATGTGTAGACAACTATCGTCCCATTTCATTACTTTCAACATTCTCAAAGGTTTTTGAAAAAGTCATGTATAGTAGAGTAATAAAACATGTTACACACTATAATATCCACTAATTCACAATTTGGGTTCAAAAAAGGATCATCCATAGAAATGGCTATATATTCATTTTTAAATAACACATTTGAGGAACTGAATAATAAAATGAATCCTGTAGGAATATTTTGTGATCTTGCAAAAGCATTTGACTGTGTAAATCATGAATTACTTTTGAAAAAAATGGAATACTATGGTATTTTTGGGACCGCAGGTAAATGGTTTAAATCATACATTGAAAGCCGAATGCAAAAAGTTTCAATTTTTGATTCTAAAATAAGTAAAGATGCTTCATCAGACTGGGAGAAAATAAAACATGGAATTCCACAAGGCTCTGTCTTAGGTCCCCTCCTCTTTCTGTTATACATCAATGACCTTCCTGGAAATTTATCCGACAAAGTTAAGAGTGTTTTATTTGCAGATGACACTAACCTGACTGTGCGTAAAACACCAAACAGTACTATAGAATTTAATGTAAATGAAGTACTTAGAGTAGTAGCAAATTGGTTTAAGGCAAATTCATTAAAATTAAATTTTGAAAAAACACATTATATTAGGTTTAAAACAAAAAACTATGCACAGCCAGATATATGTATAAACTATAAAAACAACACAATCTTAGAAACAGAGAGTATAAAATTTCTTGGTATTAAAATAGATCAGAAACTCTGTTGGCATGATCATATCACTACACTACTGCAAAGTTAAGTAGTGCCACCTTCGCAATACGAACACTTTCTCTAACAGCAGATCTAGAATTAATGAAACAGGTGTACTCCTCATATTTTCATTCAGTAATGTCATATGGCATAATTTTTTGGGGAAACTCTTCACAAAGTAAAAAAGTTTTCATAGCACAGAAAAGAGCTATTAGGTTTCTGTGTAGGGTAAAACCAAGAACTTCTTGCAGACAACTCTTTAAGAAACTCAATATTCTTACAATGTATTCTCAGTATATATATTCTCTCATGAGCTTTGTCATAGAAAATTTTAACCTGTTTACACCTAATTCACAGGTACACAGTTTCAATACAAGAAACAGAAATAACTTGCATAAAACACAAACATCTCTGTCATTAGTACAAAGAGGAGTTAATTATTCTGGGATACATCTGTTTAATAAACTACCTAATCGTATAAAACAGCTTTCAGATAATAAAGATGTATTCAAACAAAAACTTAGAGATTATCTTATTGGCAACTCCTTCTACTCCATTCAAGAATTTGAAGAAAATAATTAATTGTACTCATTATGACGTTTGCAAAACTCAGTTGCAAAAATGTATGTTTATTATTATTTCTTGTATTTGTAAAATATGTATATATATATTTACTATGATATGACTCATATTATGTGTATATGTATCAACAATGACATGTTTCACATCCAGAGGTACTTCCTCAGCAGGGATCCATGGAACAAGATTGATAAATAAAAAAAAATAAATAAAGTGAGTGTGTTATGAATCTTTTAAATAGTGTCTAGCTGGCAGTGAGTGTGTTATAAATCTTTTAAATACTATCTAGCAGGCAGTGAGTGTGTTATGAATCTTTTAAATAGTGTCTAGCTGGCAGTCAGTGTGTTATAAATCCTTTAAATACTATCTAGCAGGCAGTGAGTGTGTTATGAATCTTTTAAATAGTGTCTAGCTGGCAGTGAGTGTGTTATGAATCTTTTGAATACTATCTAGCAGGCAGTGAGTGTGTTATGAATCTTGTGTCTATCTCATGGAGGAAGGAATATATGGAGAAGACGCAAGGGACATTCACCACGTACTGGAGTGAAACCGGGTAGAGAGAAGTGGGTTGGGTAGGCCACCATATTGCTTGGCGGTAGAAACACGGGGAATAGGCACAAAAACCTCAATGGAATAATAAAACAACCGTGGCACCGCAATTTGATTGTGGATTATTATGTAACTCGACAAGACAGATCAAAAATGAAGAGTAAAATATCGTGCTTAGTTCTCGAGATATACTGTCTCAAAAGAATGGAGTTTCTGGTTAAAATCCAGAAGAAACATGTCCCCAAAGTAAAATATGATGATAGATTCTTATGTAACACGACGATACAAATCGAAAATAAAGAATAAAAGTTTTCGATATCTCGCTTAGTTCGCGAGATATACTGCCTCAAAAATAAGCTCGTTAGGTTATAAGGGGATTCAATGATAATCGTGGCACCGCAATTTTATGACGAATTCTTATGTAACTCGATGAAACAAATTGAAAGTAAAGAATAATTTTTTTTGATATCTCGCTTAGTTCTAGAGATATTGTACCTTAAAATTGACGTGGTTAGGTTGAAATGCGGCCTGGACAAGAAGAAAACTTTCGCCATGTCTAAATTTGATGATGAATTCGTACGCAACTTAACGAGACAAATCGAAAATAAAGAATTAATTATTTTGATATTTCGCTTACTCGAGATATTGTACCTCAAATGTGAGGAGCTTAGGGGGTGATCTGGCCTGGATCAGAAAAAAAATTCACCGAAACCACCATATCTACACTGTGGAAATGCAATATAGGTGTTTTATTTTCTTCCTAGCGATTGTTGTTAGGTTGAAATACGGCCTAAACAAAACAAAAAACAAAAAAAACTTCACCAAAATTACAAGGAACAATACCTATAACTGATTTTTAACATGCTATATCTCGAAAACCAAGCGAGATATCAAAACATTTTATTCTTTATTTTCGATTTGATTCGTTGAGTTCTATAAGAATTCATCATCATATTGTGGCGCCACGGTAATGATAGAACTGCCGGTTATGATGCAGACTGGACCAAAAGATAATTTTGCTGCACATGCAGATTGTTTTATTTTTTTACTAATCCTTGTGGTTAGGTTGTAACGCGGCCTGGGACAGAATAAAAACGTCACCAAAATCTGAAATTTTAAAAATAGTGTAAGTCAATGTTTAGAACTTTTAAAAAATGATCACTTGGAAAGACCTCACAGTTTCTGAGCTTACTTAGAAGATGTGCTGTTCGTGGCCTATATAATTTTGCTAGCAAAATCAGTACATTAGTAAGTTAGAAGCTAACAACCAATAATAAATAAATTGTTTGTTCTCTTCTGGTACACACCACATTTCAACCTAACAACATTTCCATTAATATTGCTACAAAATCAAACTAAACACATGAAATGCATCGTGAACTACATTTCGGGCAATAAAATTTATTTAATCACATTTAGTAGTTCGCACAGCACAAATTATCACAATTAATTTCATAGTACACTTTCAGCGTAAACTGAAACTTGAGTAGGTAAAGCCTCCAGAATACCATATTCACTGTGTCGCGATGTAAACTTGGCCTGCTTAAATTAAATTTTCAATACTTGTCTACAGTAAGGCTAGCTTTTCAGGTGCAAAGTAGTAACATATGCTAATTGTCTACACTACAGCAACAAAAATTTGACAACGATATGATCCTTTTAAGAGGAATGAATAAATTTATAGCGATAGGTCCTAATGTTGCAGTTACCTATCAGATACTTCAAGAACGATAATTACAATCTGACTTACTTATGAAACGCTATTCCGGGTTGTTTCCTATCTTGCTGTTTGTGCAACCATATGCAACATAACTCGGCATTATAGAAAAATTTAGAATATTAGAAAATGAAATATTCTCAGCAGCTGACACAGTGCAAACAGCCCAATGTTTTGGGGAGATCCCTATGGCCGCCGCACATGCGCAGTAGGGGAGCAGTTTTTTCATGAGGTTAGCGTTATTTCGTCTCCATATATTCCTTCCTCCATGGTATAGCTGGAGTCGGTGAGTTATGAATCTTTTAAATACTATCTAGCAGGCAGTGAGTATATATGAATCTTTTAAATAGTATCTAGCAGGCAGTGAGTGTATTATGAATCTTTTAAATACTATCTAGCAGGCAGTGCAAATTCTTCTAGAACTGAGGAGCTAATCTTACTAATACCGGTGTTGAATTTGTTGTCCTTTAAACTTCTCGATAATTATCCACAAAATTTTATATATGATTTAATTAGTAATTAGTACTTAGTAATTAATTAGTAATAGAAGAGGCAGAAGATTTCGGCAACATTAAACTTATTTTTACGATTGAAGTACTCTGTGCCCATTATATGTACAAAAGTTCTGAAACTGTTGCATATCTGAAGATTGTTCTTAGGAATTTTAATCAATATATACTGTATATCTAGTCGTCGGTACTTTTGTCAAATTTAACTTTACAAACTATGAATGTTAGAATTAATACATACCAAGAAGATTGTACTTATAATACATAAGATGGCTCTATTGTCTCTGTTACCGAAAGAAAATATAAAAATAAAAAATATAATGTCTAGGTGGCAGTGAGTGTATTATGAATGTTTTGAATACTATCTAGCAGGCAGTGAGTGTATTATGAATCTTTTTGTTAAATAATGTTCACCACACAATAAGGTCTGCTGTAATAATAATACGTTTATTGAGGCACACACACTACAACTTTATATCAACATGTTTTCAATTCAACAGCCAGACAACGACTCCTCTCACTCATGTACAATTCCAAAGATACATCTCCAAAGATACATCAAGCACCAGAACATTCCTCACAGATATAAATGTACAATACTCAACACTTCTAAATACTATCTAGATGGCAGTGAGTGCATTATGAAACTTTTATATACTATCTATCAGGTAATGAGTATATTATGAATCTGTTAAATACTGGCCGGGTAGCGGTGAGTGTATTATGAATCTTTTAAATACTGTCTAAATGGCAGTCAGTGTATTTTCTGTCCTTGAAATTCTTTCTAGCAGGCAGCGATTGTGATTTGAGCCTTTTAAATACTAAGTAGGAGGCAGTGTGTGAATTAAGAAACTTTGATAAACGATTTAGGCGTGAGAGTCTGTATTCTGCATCTCTTTCTACTTAGATTGAATTTTTATGACATTTAGTCTCTTCACAAACTATCCCATTAGTTGTGGATATGTCATATCTCCTTTTGAGAAATGATATTGACTGCCTGAGTTACATTACGTTATTTAATAGAGCACCACGCCTCCAAAGCATATTAATAAATTCTAACTAAAAGCAACTAGTAAATAAAGCACAGATAAGCTTGGATATATTATTGGTATATTTTCAATTCCAATTTGCAGTACATATTCAATTCTAACATTTAACAAGCAGGATCGCAGTGCAGCCCGGAGTTAGTCTTCGTGGGACGTGTAGAGTCGGTGAGACCCCGCAGTCGGGCTGCTCGGAGTAGAGAGCCGCAGTGCAGATCCCGTAGTCTGTCCGCCGTCTCCAGACGCGCTCACTGCAATTTTAAAGACAGAGGGTCAGGAAAAACCTGAGTCAGTAGTGGATGGGCTGTGTTGTCCAAATGCTAGAAGACTCTCAATCTCTCTAGCAGGTACGGAGACGCCAGAACCATCGCACACGCTACACGCCGCATAGAGCCTTGCTCTGTCCGACGTAATCCGCTCCGTCACTACCACTGCTAGCCCCACCATGCACTGCGAGAAACATACATATCTTCGACAGATATGAATACTCTCGTGGCTCGGATGGAGATGTCCGAAGCAGCGAACAAGCGACAGACAACTCCCTCGGGAACTCGCCGCGACCAGCGTGCTGGCCGCCGAGTTCCCGGCGATAGTTGACTGCGCGTTAGCTTTGCCTCTGCCAACCCCCGCCCTGCCTCGAGACACCGAGGCCCTACTGGCCAATGAACCGCACAACATGTCATTACTGACCTCTGCTGCACGGCTCTCCTCGCTGCTCTGTCCCGGAGTCGACTGCGCTCTGCACTCTTTTTTTTTTCTTATATGCTAAAGCCCCACTTCCTTTGGAAGCTTTGCTTGTTAGTTTAAAGTTAGGTTTGGGGGCACTCTTTATTTATCACTTTGGGGGAAAAACCTGTGACCACCACTTGGGTGGTCTTATGGAAAAACCAAAATAATGGTCTTTTACTGTTCTTGGTTTAATATTCTCAGCGGAACCTTGTATCTATGCCATGTTTTTGGTTCACACAAACAGAGTCAAGTACAATAACATCCCAAGATCCCAGACACAGTCTGCATTCTTCCCTCCCATATCAGAAGTTGATGTAGCAAACCATATAATCACACTGAAGAATGACTCTGCAAGTGGCTATGATAATATAAGTAGTAAAACTCCAAAGATTTTGAAGAAACTTATTCTGCTGCCGCTAAAACATATATTTAACATATCTTTAACAGAAGGACACTTTCCAGATCCATTTAAAAAAGCTATCATTATACCAGTGTATAAGCAAGGTGATAGAAAAAAGTATGCAATTATAGGCCAATTTCCCTCACTACACATCTTTCAAAATTGCTAGCAAAATGTATTAAAAGTAGACTAATGAACTACTTGGATGAATTCAGTATACTCTCAGAAATCCAGTTTGGTTTCAGACCAAATGTAAGTACTCAGGATGCTATATAATCATCGACAAATCACTTGTGCAAGATGATTCATAGTTCCAAAAGGTCAATTTCAGTATCTCTATATTTAAAAAAGCATTTGACACTGTTGATACTCGCAAAACTCGAGAAGATTGGCATATGAGGAATTGGTTTGAAATTATTTAATAGTTTTCTGTGTAACAGAACAAATGGTACAAATTGGAGACACTGTAAGTAAAGTTGCAGAAGTCAAAGTAGTTGTTCCACAAGGAACAGTACTATGACCAGTTCTGTACCTTGTTTACATAATGACCTCTGTGAACTAAATCTTGGTGCAAAAATCACTTCAAATGCTGATGACACAGTTGTGACTGTTACGGGTAACACTTGGGAATATAGCTTCAATGCAGCTCAGGAAGGCCTAAACACTGTTCAGCAATGGTTAAACCGAAACCTTCTAACTATAAATGAAAACAAGACCAAATTTGTTTGCTTTACACAGAATGTAACAACACACCCACCGGACTATCAAACTCTGATACTCCACAAACCCACATGCAATAGTCACACAAAATGTAACTGCATTAAAATACAGAAATGTAAAAACATTATGTATCTAGGCATAGAAATAGACTGTAATTTGCATTGGAATCGTCATGCATTAAACTTAGTTGCTAAACTACAAAAGCTTATTTATGCATTTTATAGGCTAAGAAACATTCTCCCAGTCGAAGCATTAAGAGCTGTTTATTTCACCTTAGTCAAAACACACTTACAATATGGTATAAACAGCTGGGGAGGGATACTTGATACACACTTGGCTCAGGTCAACAGATGCCAAAATTGCATTCTGAAAGTGATGTATAAAAAGCCATACACTTTTCCAACTTGTGATCAGTATAAACAAAGCATGTTGCTCAACGTCCCTTAGCTATTTGTTCAAACAATGGTCATGTACATACATGCCAATATAAAAGTCTTCAACGCTAGTGACCTACACTTAAACACTAGAATGCAAATAAGAAATGGAGCACACATTCTTCGCCGAAACACTCTACTAGACCAAAGACATCCAAGCTGCCTTGGTCCAAGAATTTATAATAAATTACCTGCAGATGTTATCAATAAACCAAATAATAAATATATTTCCACTTGGCTTTTATATAAGTAGCACTTATTAAATGAATTAATAAACTTTCATCACTTGGTTTAAACAACATGCAGGTCTTAAATATTACTTTACTACTAACAATTTTTACAATGTCCGTGTACATGGAACTAATCTATATAATAATTGTATGACTTGTGTCTTTATATTCCTAATATACTGTATTGACTTAAGATCACTGTAAATATCCATAATGTAAGACTTGAAGCCCACAAACAAGTTTCACCTTATGTGGGATTCACAAGAACAGTCTTATAATACTCAATAAAACTTAACTTAGTCCACAACTCGAAGGTTGGTTGGATCCTCCCGAAGGAGGCATTCTAAGCCATTGTGTCAGAGGTAGGACGGCCAGTTCCTTTCCTCTGGGACCTATAGTTTAACGTGGAATCCGAACCACGGAGCGTACTCAATACCATATTAAAATTGTATAATTGTTCTTTGTGAATAAAAAAAATAAATAAAAAATATTAAGCTTCTACTCTGCCCATCCAGTTATATTGGGTAAACATGTGACTATTTCTTTTCTCGTGCAAAAAAAAAAAAAAAAAAAAAAAAAAAAAAACCCTACTAACGAGTTCCGTAGGCAAAAATCTAGAAGATTTTCTTCCTCTTTGTTCCTTGGTTCTACACCATGACTTCCCATAATAACTTCATACCCTGTTCTGTCTTTACCTACTCTGGCATTTAAGTCTTCTATTATGGTAACCTATCCTGCCTTAATTTCCCCTTCCAGGTCTTGTATAAATTTTTCTTTTTCTTCTTCTGTGTATCCAACTTGTGATGGCAGATAAAAAAACTAAAGGTTGATTATGATTACAGGGTGGTAACAGAATTACTTGTTGAAGTGTAAAAGTATTGGAATAACATGATATAACATTTGATAATAAACTCAATTGGCCAGGAAACATTTGGCAGGAGGTTGGAATAGGATACAAAATCCTTCAGCTTACTGGAGCGAGCGATGAGAGGATGTACCAGAGAAGTGAGGGTATTGGTTACTACACTTTGGTCAAACCATTGTTTGACTATAATGGTGGTTTTATCCATAGTTTGAGAACCAAATGAAAGGGTTCTAGGGAATGTAAGGAAGAACAGCTATATTTGTTTGTGTAAATTACCCCAGGGCCCAGTCAGTACTGATATTGTAAAGGAGCTGAATTGGGAGTCATTAGAAACCAGCAGGAGTGTGAAGAGAGTGCTGGGAGTATGCAAGGCATATGTTGGTGATGGAGGTGGTAGGCATATAGGTTGAAAAATTAGGAGTAGTATATGGAAAGGAAAAGATGGCCATAAGTGCAAGATGGAACTATTTTTTTATTTAACATATCTTAATAGCGAGGTCTTTAGAGACGGGAAAGGATGAGGACAAGGAATGGGAAGGAATTAGACCATGGCCTTTTGAAGGAAGCATCCCGGCATTCGCCTGGAGTGATGCTAACCGTTACACCACCACGCTCGGTAGATGGAACTCGATTTTATGCATAAGAGAGTGGCGAAATTTTCGTTTGTGTGCAAGGGTGTCAGGGATTGGAATAAATTACAAAGGGAATAGCTTACAAAAACGCTGAAGTAATTTAGACAGTGCCTTTACAGCCAAAACAATTCTTTGTAAGATATATCCGATATTCACGTATCCACTCTTATATGTCTAATATTGTTTTTGTATTCCATCTTTTCTACAACATTAAATTCAACATTACTTGATCCACAGAATCATGTGTGAATATGTAATTTCCATCATTACCTCCCATTATTGACAACCAGTTGCCAACACG
>JARYHS010004555.1:0-20354 GCA_031002005.1 Vandiemenella viatica
CCGAAGGCCGCCGGTTCGAATCCGGCGCGGGCATGGATGTTTAAGTGTTTGTGTCTATGTGAATGTCCTGTCGTCCTGTGGCGTCCATACATTGGAATAATACACACTGAGAGCTACAATAATTACATAGAGCTGGCTGTATGGCCTCCGTTGCCAAATGCCACTAAAAAAAAAAAAAAAAAAAGCCACATCTAGAAATTTGAGTGATATGAGAAGGAGGGTAATAATCACTTTGCATGAAGAGCTATATTCAAATGGTTTCATAACTAGAATTATGAATATTGCAATGGAGCACAGGCTCCGGTGCCAATTTCCCTTCACACCTATCTGCACCCATCTACATTTGCTCTCTACAAATTTTATCTTTAAATTCTTTCAAAGTTTTCGGTAAATATTCATCATTTCTCTTGGTAACTCATTCCAATCCCTGACACCCTTACCTAAAAAAGAGAATCTTCCCACACCCTTGTGCCTGAAATCGAGTGCCAGCTTGTGGTCATGGTCATCTTTTCCCTTCCATGCACTACTTTTAATACCTATTGCAATATCTTTCCATGCCTCATCGCCAGTATGCCTGTACACTCCCATGACCCTCCTCATCCTCCTCCTGTCTTGCAATAAATCCCATTCCAGCTCCTTTATCATATCCGTCACTGATTGCATTCTGCGATAATATCTTGGCATTACTTTTGATAACAAGCTTAACTGGGCAGGACACATTGGACAGGTGGTAGGAAAAGGTTTCAAAGTTCTTCACTTGTTGGAGGGAGTGATGAGGGGATGTACGAGAGAAGTAAAGGAATTGGGTTACAAAACTTTGGTCAGACCATTGCTCGAATATGGTAGTGTAGTATGGGACCCTCATTTTACGAATCAAATACAGGAGTAGGAGAGGGTGCAAAAAAGGGCTGCTAGATTTGTTTCTGGAAATAAAAAATAAACCGTGGTATGCCGTATATTTGGTTATCGAAAGGAATGTCATTTAATTGAACAGTCCTACACAAATACTCCACGCAAAACAACTTCTGGCCAGGATAGGCCTGGCAGCACCTCGTTCCTTTTTTTATATAGATCATTACAGTTTAAAGATACATTAAGGATTGATGTTTGCAATAGAATATTCGTCTACGAGGCGTCACAAATAATTCAGCGATGAGGTGAATTATTGTCATTTGTAAAGGTTGGGATTGCAGGATAGTCATCTGTGACCGACGTATTTTTGAAAATTGGGTGTCTGTTCCGTATAACATATTCTATAAGGGTGTGAATTACGTCTCCCATATCATGTCGCAGCAGGACAAATATTTCGTCCACCTGATGGTTTCTCGAGGAGCCAAGGACGCAGGAAACTGATCATCCAATCATAAACGTTGACATGAACCCAGTAGAAAGTGCATAGGCTGAAATGGTCTACATTCTAAGAAAGACGGAATATATGTCGACGACTTTCTAAAATCAATCATTTACGCGTAATTTGCCCTATGAATTATTGGAACTTTTAACACTGTGTGTTCTTTTGCTTCTTCCCAACAGTGAGCCACACAGATGTCACTATTCTGCCATCTCATTCCTGTATTTATCTTCTTATCCATTTCCAGTTTTACTTTACCTCCCCTCCCCCTCACAAAGCTTACTGGTCGGACTATAAATATTATTCCAAAAAAGAATATTTAACAATCAGTAGACGGATCACTCAAATTGCTAGATGTGGCTGGTGTAGCGATTGACACTGAAGCATACTAATGTTTGAATATAACTCGCACATTCGATGAGGAAGTCTTCTGGCAGGAAACGATGCATATTTCCTTGTATTGTGACTTCGGAATCATCTGCCATCGAGATAAAAACTACATTTTCCTTCATTAGAGCCTAGACAAAGCAGTAAAATAAAATTTTGTAATTGTAAAAGTTTGACAAGATACTGCTGGATTAGATTCGTTTACAAAATGATAACTGCAAAGAATTATCTCGTATTCGATGTGTGAATAACTTTTAAATACTAGGCGCTGTGACGCACTGCAGAAAAATTAAACAAGAATCATTTACTACCCCTAATTCTGCTTAAGAAAAGATAATATTTTAAAAAATATCCGAAATAAGTTTTCAGATATTGCTGTGATAATATATGCGTCAAATACCTGTCAATACAGAAATATATATATATATATATATAACTTGTGTATATTTGAAATTTCTATTTTACAGTATTTTGGAATTAAAATTTCACGTCTGAAAACTGCACATCAGTTCTTCTTTTATATACATTAAACATTTTTAATAATTAGGGCAAAAACGCCTCGTTACTGTCCGAGGTAAATAAATATAGGAGAGAACTGTGAACAAAGAACATGAAACAAGTTGATCAATGCCTTCCAGAGGAATCATCCTGGCATTAATCTGCAAAGGTTTTGAGAAAACATGGAAAAAAAACGAAATTTGGTAGCCGACAGGAATTTGAACAGGCGCAATAATACTTCTCACTTTGGGAGCCACCATGGCATTTTCTACAAGCAAGAATGGTCTTGGAAAAAGACTGCTGTCAGTCTTACAGTTAATGACGGTTGGCTAATTCCATATGCAGTGGAGCTTTTTAAAATTCTTATGCCTGCATTCTGAAGGAAAAGGATGATTGCTTTTCAAACTGGAATACGCTGGATATGTAAAAGTAAAATGATGTTATCTTCGAAAAACTAATTGAAACGTTACATATGTGGTTATAAAAGGGTGTATTATGGTTGTTTCCGGGTTCGTGAGAAACGATGTGATTAAGATCTGGCATCTTTAGTTGATCTAATATTTTTGCGTCTACTACTAGGCTGCAAAAATAGGATATATTAAAATGATTCATGGCCGAGTCAGTCTATAATTATTGTTCCTATATATCTATATGTTACGGTCAATTAAAAAATCTGAGCGTAGTGGACGAGCGATAATGTTCTGGCCTGGCATTCGAGAGGATGCGGGTTCAAATCCGCTTCTGGCCATCCAGATTTGGATTTTTCTACAGTTTTTTCCAAATCACTGTAAGCGAACGTCGGTATAGTTCACCAAAAAGTCCATATTCCCGTCTCCCATGACCTCAAAGTCGAGATGTCAAGCTGGGAACAAATTTAAAAAAGTTCAGAAAGTTCCTCGAGGATATACAGGTTCTAAACCTGTATAATTCTAACGTCTGTTATCTGTGTGAGCCTCAGGTAGCAATATAAGCAAGTTAGTTGAACGAGGATGAGGAAAATCTCATGCCTGAAATGTCTGATAATTTCCTTGTTCTGTGGGCCTACGGAATTGTCTTCCGTGTTGGCAAAACCACGACCGCAGACACATTCACAAATTCCTTCAGCAAGAGTCCCGACCAAGATACTTAAGCTGGCGCTAGCAGTGTAGGGGCTAGAACACTGTCATCGCATTGTAAAGGCCTCCTGCCATATCCCGTATATCCCTTCCAAACCATTACCCTTTCGATAGGAGCAATACACCCTTCCACCACACACATTTTAGTGAATCGCGGAGTAATAATAAGGAGATCGCCCAGTGGTCGAAATTCGACCATAATTCATTAAGTTAATTAGTTTTTTTGTAAGAGAGTAATAATTATTGCAAATAGTTTGTTTGAATTTGTTCTATTGCGTTTGCTGCAAGCATAGATATATCATATACTGTGCACATTGACGTTGTTGGCTGCGAGGATGTTTCTTTACAAAATGTTTAATTACAAAATAATAAAATTTAATGTATTAGTAAAAAAACACAATTAACAGCCATTATTTGCATTTATTTTTTGATACAATTATTTGTCAATTATATTTTTAACATTATTACTGGATCAAATAAAAACTAACAAAAAATAAATGTTTATAATTGAACACCAAATAGTATGAAATTTAATGATTCAAAACTTCTGTGTAAACAATGTTTTTTGTGTAAACTCTTTCATCATTTGCTAAATGCCCTTGACCATTATATTCTGAAATATAAAATCTCAAACCATGGAATGATCGAACTCTACTTGCTGCGACGTACAGTTGACCGTGTGTAAAGACTGGCTGTCTCAATAAAATTCCTACTTTTTCGAAGGTTTGTCCCTGTGACTTATTTATTGTCATCGCAAATGCAGGTATAATTGGTAATTGAGTTCTTTGAAACTTAAATGGTAAAATAGTACCGGTAAAAGTTAAATTTATACGTGGAATCAAAATTCTCTTACTGCGAGCGGTTCCAGTTAAAACTTCGCAATCAATAGCATTTCGATGCATACATTTGACGCGCATTCTTGTTCCATTGACTAATGCTTCCTTTGTATTTAAGTTTCTGATCAGTAAAACGATGCAATTAACTTTCAGTACTAACTTATGTGGTGGCAAACCACTAATAGTTAAAGAATTCAAAAACTCTACTGGATAATTATTATTTCTTTGTCATCATCACAAATTATTTTATCGTAGCTATGATATGTTTTCTGTTCACCTGGTATTCGGTTAGTTATTTCTTTATTAATTAAAGTACAATCATCATTTTTAGGTGCTAAAATAACTGAATTCAATATGTTGCCTGAAAGTATGTTTTCGGAAATATTTCCATACACCTCATCAATAATATTATTATCGTCTCCTATTAATTGCTGAGGTATTTCAATAATATTTTCACCAAACTGAGGGAATTTTGGTGCCTTATCATTACCAATTTTTTTCAAGAATTCAATAAATTCTATTTCACTTGGCAAGGCTCTCATGTTTTGAACAAAAGTTACTTTATGAAAATATTCAAATTTATGCCAACTTGTGACGCAGTTTTCAATTAAAGTTGCACGTGATCCATGTGGGACAACTGGTAAGATTTGCCGAAAATCACCGCACAGAAGTACAGTTTTCCCTCCAAATGGTTTATGTTTATCCTTTTCATCGCATAGATCCTGCAATAGTCTGTCAATGATTTTCAATACTTGCAGTGGGCACATAGAAATTTCATCAATAATTATCAATGATGATGAATTTATGTAACGTCCATAGCTACTATTAACGGAAATATTTGCTACAGAATTATCTAAAATTGGGATAGGCAATTTAAAAACATTGTGTAAAGTTTTACCTCCAAGTAATAGAGTTGAAGCTATGCCGCTGAACGCCGTTGCTATGCAGTGAAGATTAAGCGAATTTAGTTTGTGTATAATTGCGGTTTGTGTGAATGTTTTCCCACAACCTGCATGAGCGGTTAAACAAAATACATTACATCCAGTATCATGATGCAAAACTTCACGAATCACACGATCAATTAGATTACGCTGTTCAAAATTGGCAATTTCATAATGCTCACAAAACAGAAACTCTTGTTCTATTGGATCAATCAAAACTTCGTTTGTTCTCTGGAAATACGTGGGAACTGGCAAACCAAATTCTTGACATGACAAATTATGAACATTCAAAATGTCTTCAACTTCTAATAGAGCTCTGTTAAAGGATACTTCATCATTGTAATCACGCAAAAAATCTTCACTAAGAAATACTTTGAATTCATTCCATAATGCCAATGCATTGCTTGGCACATTTAACGCACAAATGTAACCGAATAAATTTCGCATTTGTTTTGGTGAATGTAATTCTTTTGCTTCATTTAAACATTCGCGCCATTCATTATCATTTGAAGCAATGCCGCGAGCATAACACGCTTCAACAAAAGAAGTGTATCTAATTCCATTGTATGATCTAACATCCTCAAATGATTTTGGACCACAGACATGTAATAAAAGCAATCGTAAATGGAAAAGTTCAATATCTTTTGGTGATACTACATACATACGTGCAATGATTTTATCACCTCCACGCCTTCTTTTCTTCCATTTTTTTTGGGAATCTTCCCATACATAATGTAAAGGAATTTGAATATACTTATATTCATGCGCTGATGGGTCTGATTGATTCAAATCAAAAAATGCCAACAATTTCGTTTGTCTTGCATTTTCAATTGCTTGAAGTTCTTGACCTTGTCGAAAGTAAACATTCTGTCTACGCGGTAAATGAATGTCAAGTCTGACGATTACATGTGATTGAAAATGCAGTGGTAATTCATAGATGCGCCATACAGCTTCAGTTGATCCAACATAACGGCCATTTAAAAATTTTTTTACTTCATCAGTATGTATTTCTTGACCTGGGTCATTTCTCCCCGATTCTAATTCAACAGATGCACTGTCATAACCTTTATACACGTATTTATAAATGTATTTAACACTTTTAACTGTAGAGCATACCTCAACATTTATATGGCAATTAAATTTTGCAAGTAAGTACGGATTGTATGGTACAACGTAACGATTGTCAAGGCAACTACCGCGAACCGTAGCAGTAATACCATTATCACGCCTTTTGTATAATGGGTATCCATTTATTGATTCACATGTAAATTCATTAAATCGTTTTGGATAATCTTTTGTGCATTTTCCATCTCTCATACATACAGAATTTGGATTTAAAAGACCACATGGACCATGCATCATGTGTTTTACAACATATTCGTGTAATGTAGGATGTGTTTCAATGTTAGGAATCTCCGCAGATACAGTTTTATCAATATCGTTAGCGTTAACAATTTTATCTTGCTCATTTAAAGAGAGTAAAATGTGAGCATGAGGCAATCCTCTCTTTTGAAACTCAATTGTATAAATGAGTGCTTCAACTTTTCCGAATATTTTTTTAAGTGTAAGGCCTTCAATTAATTCTTTCAGTTTGGACCTGAATACACGAACAACAATATCAGGTCGGAAATTAGCTGTCTCACCTACACCAACATTCCTAACTATTTCAGGCCAATTTGGATTGCAAGTCATTGTAATAAACAAAGAAGGCTTTCCAAAATATTGTACAATTGACATTGCATCTAAATAATTCTGATACATATTTCTTGGAGAACCATTGAATGAAGATGGTAAAATTACTCTCCGGCCAACATTATTGACATTTTGGTTCGATTCTAAATAATCTGTTAAATTGTTGTAAACTTCAGACCTAAGTGTTGTTTGATTTTGTCGAATGAAATGTAACCTCGTGCCCTCTATTCTCACATACATATCAACTATCCACTGCAGAAATAATTTTTGTGAATGGTGCAACATGCTAAAATCTTCTCTAATCGCAAGTCGATAAGCTGCATATTGAAGCATTGTTAATTTATTTCTTGTTGCTCTTGAATTAGATGTAGTTGGTATATGATGTGAAATATTGACATGCCACCCTGTATCACCATTTGGAAAAAGTAATGGATACGCTAATGGGTCTAATGATGAATCCAAAACAGATACATTTTTAATGGTACCATTAACTTTTGAAAACGAAACCATATTTCGTTCAAATGGTGGCTCACCATCAACTGTACTGAATATTACAGCTACATCAGTTTGAACTGCATCATTATAACGTCGCATATCTAAATCACGATTTACTTTAATGAACATACAAATTTCTTTATTTTGATTTTCAACTCTCTGACAATGGTCTTTCATCGCAATGAATGACTGAACAAAAGGATTAATACGTTCCAACTCAAGAGATATCTCGCGCATTATATTGTTATTGCAAGCTTGATTAGAATGTTCACGTAATCTATAATTCACAGCAGTGTCTACATCATAAAAATATAACTGCGCATAACGTGGTGAGTGACCATATGCAGCAGTCATTGGACCTGATCTATGATAGAAAACATCATGTATTTTAAAATGATACACTCCACCTGTGACTGTATCTGAAATTTTAGCCTCTGAACTAACCATAGCAAACGATGAATTGAATTTACGAATGTTTTCAAAATAATTTTTGACTTTCTCTTTGTCGATGGTTCATTTGAATTTAATCCATCATACAATGATTTAAAAAATTCATTTTGACTTAGGGCCGGTAATACTGCTTTACCTTTATGACAACATGAAGTGAATGCAGTCCTTTCACCTGAAGTCACTTCCGATTCAAAATGTTTTGCATTGCAAAACCTGCATTGTAAATGCATTAATCCACAATGGAAACTATTAAAATTAGTGGGAATTACATTTAATGCACATTTAAATGTGTCCAACAAAACCACTTCATCACTTTGTGTAAAAACCACTTCATCACTTTGTGTACTATTTTCCCTATCTTCATTTTGAATTCGCGAATATGTATTCCTTCTTCTTTGTCTCTCCCTCCGTCCGGTAAATGTTCTGTATCGAGGCATAATAGAAGTAGGCACGAATATCTGAATGTAAAAAAAAAGTAATGAAATTAAGATTGGTAACATGTCAATACATCGGAATCTACAAAAATTGTCCTATCGGTATCAAGTTTAGTACATACATTCCAACGTAAGATTCGAATGCGTGAAAATGAGGAAAAATCACTTCAAATGCTATTAGTTACGGTAGACGCCACGCAATGGCTGCATTTCAACCTAACCACAACTGGTATTAGTTACGGTAGACGCCACGCAATAATATCTTAGCATTGAAAAACAATATGTCAGCCCGCACAGAGAAATCGTAAATGTTACATGATTTTCTACTTATTATGTATCTGCAAATTTGCATGTGAAGACTTAAAAACACGTGGAATAAATGTCAACAGCTATGAACGTGTATTTCTTGCATAATAACATATATGCATCTACCCACATTTCGAGTGATTTTTCCTCATTTCAACATATTCGAATCAAATATTATCGCCTAAGGAATGTGTGTACCAAATTTCAGACCGACAGGACAATATTTGTAGGTTCCGACGTAATGCTAAACTCAGTATATAAAGACTTTGCTGCAATTCATGTACTCACTTTTTTTAACTACCAGATTTAGTTCAAATGGTGGCTCTCCATCATATTACAGCTACATCCATTTGAACTGATTCATTGTAACATCGTATACCTAAATCACGATTTAATGAATTCCGAATATATTCCGTTTCGAAATGTTGCTTCTTGCTCCTATGTAAATTCAGAGATTAAGCTCGACTCTTTGGTTTCACCAAAGACCACAGAAATAAAACCGTAATTAATAATAATAATCTCAATGCTGGAAATACACGTCACATAGTTGGCTCCCATCCAATTTCACTCACACACACGTTCGCGAATTATTTTTCATTTAATAATGTATCTGTAACATATTTTAACTATGCTAATAATTTTTTTTTCTTTACTGTTGACCAAAGATCACAGACATTGCAGAATCACTTAAAACAATTGAATGTATACAACGAATGATTTATTTATTTAATTTAATGTATTTTTAACACATATTATATGTACATTTTGGCTTTATGCACGCCTTCTCCATATAAACTTTAACTATGCCAAATCTGACACTTCTCCGTGCGCGCAATATTCTGAAAAATGTTTCCAAAGTTTTCGCTTAGCGTATTAATATATAGATAAAGTAAGATCGTAATCTTTCACGGCGTTGTATATTAATAAATTTCTCTCGGGCTTCCAGCCGTGTTAAGATGTTACATTTTTGGGACGTTTCGAAGGCGTCCAACTCTGCCTTAATGATTGATATTTGGTTGAGAATGAAGGCAGAGTTGGACGCCTCCGAAACGTCCCACAATGTAACATCTTAACACGGCTGGAAGTCCGAGAGCAATTTATTAATAATAATAAAGGTCACTGATTCGAGTTCTTCTGCGCATATGGTTGCTTTTGAATGAGTGTAGTGTTCGTCTTGTGTTGACTTCACAATAGAGTTCCACATTACCTCAACAAAGGCTGACACAATAGTCAGAAGGTTTTTTTTTTTTTTTTTTTAATATTGGCTTTTGGCAGCTGAGGCCATACAGCCAGTATTAAAGCTTTTCAGTGATTCAGTTAAATCCAGTGTTATATAGTCTTCAAAGTGCGGACGCCACAGGACACACACACAAACACACAACACTTAACATCCATGCCCGCGGCCGGATTCGAACCGGCGACCTTCGGCACGTGGAGCTAGCACTCTAGCCCCTACGCTACCGAGGCCGGCAGTCAGCAGGTTAAATGGTCAAAGGCACGGAAGGTCATAAAATATTTACATCAGCAGATGGAGGCAGGTCAATTTTCAATAACGTGCACTTCCAATTTTTTTTTTTTTCTTCATCTTTTAAATGGCTCCAGTATCACGGAATATTGATTAATTAATTTTGTAATCAAATAGTGCAAATAGAACATTACAAGACGCAATGAGGGTATGCTGAAGTTAAAATCCTCGAGAAGTAATTTTCAGAAATTTTTAATGACCTATACATATTAGTTCAATGTTATTTTTCAACATTTTCATCGGTCTTCTAATTATGATGAAGTAACTTTAATATGTTATATGAAGTTGTTTCTGTTACTTTCGGCAAATGACTGTCACTGTATTTGTAGGTGCTCGTAATTCGAAAATGGGCATATTTCGTGTACGGATTGTCATATTCGCAAATTTTATTAGAGCTAATTCTACTGAACAAGTGTTCTTCACACAGTCGCTTCCTGATCGCCGTAGAGGCAACATCGGCGCTTAGAGAGCTATACTCCGAGTTTTCCTTGTGACGAATAACGCGTGAACTAGGACAGTGCAAAGCACCAGTTGTGTATACTATTATACAGTGAATAGCAGCCAGTAAACCAACTAAAAAGTTTTGTTTAGGAGAGTGTGTGTACCTCGCCACCATGGAGGGTGGCGAGTATGGTGAGGTGGCATACAGCCACATACGGACAGTGCGCCGTCGGGTAACACGTGCACCAGTTCCGTAGTGGGCGAGGCACTGGAAACATTAGCAATGGACTACGCCGACGGTGCCCCTATACTCCAAAAGCAGTCCAAGAAAAGACCACGCCGAGAGGAGAACAACGTAACAGCACTGGGAGAGGAAGTCAACATGCTGCTGCCAGCTGCACCAAACACGCCGCCAACAGCTCCTCCAAGCACGTCGCTGTCAACTCAAGCCTACAGCATACAGTCAACAATCCCCGCACACTCAGCTGGATTGGTAAGTGAAGACGCTTTGCAAGCCAGTGATCCTAACGCAGTGCTGAGGCAGCCCCATTTCTATAAAGAAACAGATTGCGGTCCATTTGTTGTACATGCAGAATATGAAGCAAGTTATGTGGAGCAGCACAAAACAAACCTAGGCCGTCTGCACCCAATGGCGGTAGGGAAATTAATACGTGATGCTGTGCCCGGCATAAGAAACTTTATCTTAGACATAAGAAACAAAGGGAGAAACAAAGTTCAAATTGAGCTTAAATCTGCTAAGTGGGCAAACCTTTTGGCGAATTCCAACAACCAGCCAAAGCATATACAATATTATATCCCTCGTTTCTTTACTGTTAAGGAGGGCGTGGTTAGGAATGTGGACCCAGGGCTTACTGACTCAGAAATCTTGCAGGAAATGGAATCCGTTATAGAAGTTTTGGAAGTGCGACGTATAATGAGGAAAGTTGTAAAAGACGGAGGGGTTGAATACGTTCCGACTCAATCGGTCCGCCTAACGTTTGGAGGACAGCGACTACCTGAATATATTAGCATCTTTTGCACAAGATGTAGGGTAGAGCCATATATACCCCGTGTAACTCAATGTTTTAACTGTTTACGCTTTTGGACACCTGAGCAAGCAGTGTCGCAGCGCATCCCGCTGTGCCAAGTGCATGGGTAAACACGTTACAACTAGCTGCGACTTTCAGGGCCCAGTCATCTGTATCTATTGTGAAGGCAACCACTTGGCCACTAATTTCAATTGCCCAGAATTCAAAAAACAAAAGAGGATTAAGGAGAACATCATCCTCCATAACATGACTCTGGAACAGGCTCTGACCTTAGAAAATACGTCAACTTATGCAAAACGCACAGCTCCACCACCCCCACCCAGAAGCAACAAGGAATACCCCCCCTTGCCGCTACGTAATAATGTGGAATACTCCACACCGTCGCCAGTTGCCCAAATAGCCGGTACTACTCCACTCATACCACAAGCCAGGGCCACGAGAAATCACTACACCATAAAACCACGACACCCACAGTCCTGTATACAACCGTACAGAACAACCCGCCGTTCCTCATGGGCGTCGGCAACAAGACAGAATAGACAGGAAACAGGCAACACATGACGCAGAAAACCTCCAGCCCCGAAGAAGAACCAACCTGCCCCCCGCGGAGTTGTATTACGACGCATATGCACAGGCCAGTGGACTTCCCATACAGAATAACCCACACGGTGCTAGCAATACAGTAGCGAACGAGGAAGCAATTGACAGAGTATGTAGACTTGTGACCTCACTTTTCAGTATGGCCAACACAGGAAACTTCCCACACAACTTGAGGGAACACATAGCCGCATTCCTAAACTCTGACGGTCCACAGGAAGAAGCAGAGACAAACGCACGAGACAATGGAACAGATCTTATGTGGAATACACAACCAAATATGGCAAACAACGACAATATCGCATCTCGTTATAACTGTACTGATGGGTAACCACGGCCCCAATATCTTACAGTGGAACTGCAGGTCTATCCGCTCAAACAAGGAATCCCTAGAACACTTGCTGAAATCAAATAACATTAGCATAGCCGCCATATTAGAAACTTGGCTGAAACCCGAAGAGGAATTTAAGTGCGCGGGCTACAGAATAGTGCGTGCCGACCGTCCAGGCGGCTACGGGGGAGCGGCTCTACTAATAAAGAAGAACATACAATTTTCTGAAATAAAAATCCGGAGCACTGCTCCGAATATCGAGGCTTGCGCGATACGTCTCAAAATTATGGGGACAGAAACAACGGTCATGGCTCTCTACCGGCCTCCAAACACTCAGTTCGATAAACAAGCATTTTCAAATATTCCTGAAGTATGTCATGCAACCTGCCCTGATAATGGCTGACCTAAACGCACACCATAGCACATGGGGATGTGGAAGAACAGACCGCGCCGGAAGACTGTTGCTAGATGCGTTGGACGACACAGATATAATAATCTTAAATGATGGCACTGAAACAAGGATAGTTGGGCCAGCACACCAAAAATCAGCAGTGGACATAACGCTAGCATCACCAGCCATTTCTCTGGCAGCCACATGGCAGGTCATCCAAGACCCATCCGGATCAGATCACTTACCAATAATGATCACCTTCCCTGTGACTAGACAAAGAATAACACCGACACGATCGCCATACCGCTGGAAGATAACTAACGCGGACTGGTCGCAGTATGAGAAGGAAGTCACAAGAAACCTCGAGAGCTTCGAATTCTCGGACGACGTAGTAGCTGACTACCAAGGCCTTATGACAGTCATTGAAAAGGCGGCAATAAAAGCTATCCCCGAGATCAAACCACGCACCTGCCATAAGAAATCACCTCCTTGGTGGGATAAAGAGTGTCAACTAGCAATAAAAGAAAGACAGATGGCCCTCCGAAAATACAAAGTCTTGGCGACAGAAGAAAACTACCTGTATCTTCAGAGAACAGTAGCAAAGACCAAAAAAGTCCTAAAGAAGAAAAAACGCCAGGGCTGGACTGACTTTTGTAACTCTCTCAACAGAACTGCTCCAGTAAAAGATATATGGAAGAAAATAAAAGGCTTTCAGAACTCGACAGGAACTACACCTAATACGGCTCCAACTAAAAACGTTGCGGAGGACATCTTGGGCAACCTTACCCCAGCCACAGCCTCGGAGAAGGTGGAGATCACAGAAGATGGGAGGCAATATGACCCTCTGTTAGCGCCTTTTACAGAAGAGGAACTTGAAGCATCACTCAAACGTAATAACAACAGTGCCCCAGGCCCAGACAACATCCACTACAGCATGATCTCATTCCTCCCAAGGCGAGGGAAGAATATATTCTTAAGATTGATTAACGCTGTGTGGAGCAAACGCGTGAGTGTACCAGAGATGAAGCGCGTAAGAATAGTACCTATCCTGAAACAGGGCAAAGATCCCGCACTTGCTTCGTCCTACAGGCCAATATCTCTTCTATCCTGTGCTCTTAAAACACTAGAACGAATGGTCAAACACCGGCTGGAGTGGCACCTAGAAAATAAAAGTAAACTACCAAGACACCAAATAGGCTTCAGGAAGGGAAAAGGCACTATAGAGGTAGTTGCTAACCTAATGACAGACATTTATGAATGCTATCGCAGTAAAGCGTATCTCATGGCCTTGTACGTGGACTTAACACATGCCTATGATAATGTGGCTCCATCGATACTCTCTAGAAAACTATTGGACTTAGGCCTACCGAGCAGATTCGTAACTAACCTCATGTCATTGCAGGCAGATAGGGCGCTAGAAATTCACATCAATGGTACAACAGTAGGCCCTCGAATTGCATCTCACGGTCTCCCTCAAGGCTCCACGCTATCACCACTGCTGTTCAACATATATACCAGTGACCTTGGAAGACTGCTAATAGGGAGGGTAATGATGCTCCAGTATGTAGACGACTTGTGCTTCTACGTAATGATGAATGAGCTAGCTGACTGCAAGAAGGTCTTGGGAGACTTTGTCAACCTTTTGCGAAAATGGCTCGTTAACAATGGCTTGGACATATCCCAAACCAAATCAGCGGTGTCAATTTATAGCAGACGCAGGATACCTGACATGGACGAGATACAGCTCGGACCCTACCGCTTCCCGTATCGACGAGTTGTCAAATACCTAGGGGTCACAATAGATAACAAACTCAGCTGGAAACCCCAAATCAAAGACATCTCAAGCAAATGTGAGGCGGCACTTAACGTCTTGAAGGCAACCACAAAACCTTGGTGGGGTACAGACCCTAAAGTTGCCATGACCTTATACCGATCGCTCATTAGACCACACCTGGATTATGCAAGCATCTTCTACGGATCAGCAGCAGAGACCACCCTAAAAACCCTCGATAGACTGCAGTACAAAGCACTAAGAATATGCACAGGGGCAATGACATCAACCCCAACCAACGCGCTATTGGTAGAAGCGCTAGAGCCACCTCTTCATATAAGACGAATGCAGCTCTGCAAACAGTTTCTACTTAAGCAAATGAAGATTACAAACAATCCCCTCATCCGGAAGATTGAGGCACTTGGAAGTCAGCTCACTAATAGAAGAAACTGGCCACGCAAAAGGACTCCAGAGCTAATTATAGCAGAAAATGAAATCAACATGTACAGCAACAACATAATGTCGACCTCCCACCTACCAGAGTTTTGTGTGCCATATGAAGCAACGATTACACCTCTCAACGTGAGAACCGACATCAATCTGAAAGGACTCCAGCCAGAACAACTCCGCTAGACTGGCAGAATTTCTCGCGCAATGGCCAAATGCTTCCCACATCTACACAGATGGGTCAAAATCAGGTTCATCAGTTGGTTGTGCAATTTTGGATCTGAAGAGGAAGTCATACGGTATGCTGAAACTACGCAAGGAAGCAACCATCTTCACTGCGGAAATGGTGGCAATTCAAAAGGCAATTGAGTATGCTGAGGGTTTGGAGGACACAACATCGGTCATCATATCAGATTCCCTATCTTCGCTGACCAGCCTGCAAGGACACACGCAGACTACCAACAAAGACAACATCTTATGCAACATCTTGGAAGCAGCATACCGGGCGAAACAGAAAGGCAAAACACTTGTGTTCGTGTGGGTGAAAGCCCACATCGGTCTGCACGGTAACGAACAGGTGGACCAACTGGCGAAACGAGCTTGCGAAGAAGGTGGCGACTACCCCCTCCTAACTGCGAGGGACCTACTGGCAACTGTGAAGAAACAAACCAGAGACGCATGGAATAGAGAATGGGAAGAATCTCTATTGATCAAAGGGAAACACTATGGAAAAATCCACCCAGTCATCCCTCACCATCATTGGCACTACAAACTCAACCTACCAAGGAAAGCTATTGTAACAATCGCTAGATTAAAGTTCAACCACGGTTGTTTCCCGGCACACCTAAACAGAATCAACATTGCCCAAAGTCCTTTATGTGGATGCGACGATACGAGCATAGGGGACATGGACCACATCTTCTTCGGCTGCAAAAACAGACAGGATAGCATCACAGACCTGATAGAGGAACTAGTGAGGTTAGGTCACTCTCCACCCTCAAAAGTGTCACACCTACTGACGACCGACGACGCCAGAGTTTTCATGGTGCTGTACAGATTCCTGAAAGACGGTGGTATTGACATATAAACCCCAAAGATCTCTAAGAACATTAGTATCCACGATCCCTGATTTTACACACCTAATAACAATATGTTACGTAAAATAGAGACATTAGACCCTGAACGCAAGATATGTAACACTGTGTCACTAACCATGGTATGAGCGAAGCCACAAATTGTGCGATGGACACACGGGCTACATGACATTCATGACCTGTGTTTTGTGTGGAAAGTGATATAACTGTAATTACTTTATGTACCTAATAATAAAAATGTAGTACTGTAATAACGACCAAGGACTTGGGAGAGAAGTCCATATACTGTTATAGACATAATTGTTATGACTAGAGCTATGTGTGGATAGCTCAGGTAACCGTGGTGATATCAAATACCTAATATAGATATGAAACATCGCAATAACGACCAGGTATTCTTATCCTTATCCTACTCTATCTTCTCTTGTTCAGAGAAATCACAGATTGTGACACAATTATAAATGTCACATAATATCAAGGACCAGTATAATATGTATGTAGCTAGAGACGTAAGACCAACCATATTGAATTCTCATTCCTGTCATTACGCAAAGTAATAGAAACCATGTATATGTGAGAGAGCTTATAATTTGTGTTAAGGCCATAAGCGCCACATATTAATCATGACCAGGTCTTCCCGTGGAAACACAATGTACTGTAATCATAGCTTTAGGTAATTAGAGATATGAAATATTGTAACAATGTCCAAGTAATGTGTAAGAGAACTCATAATTGTGGCATGTGAGATACAATATCCACGATCAATAATACCTGTAAATAAGTGATGTAACAATTGATATGGCTATATGGCTTACCGGCCCACTGCCAATAAAAAGAAAAAAAAAAAAAAAAAAAAGTGTTCTTCACTTCCTCAGAGCCACTGGTAAATAAACACTTCCTCGAAACGTTTGTCGGGCGCTTACTTCCTCCTTGCGTCTGAACTGAGCAAGCAGGAAGATCTTCTTCTTACGAAATAACCACGCATAATGTTAAAGAGATTAAATCTTATACACTCAACTGAAATTAAATACCCCGCCCGTGTGCACTAAAGAGCTTCACTATAGTACGCCTACTTTCCAAATTTTTTATCCTAATACGTGTTTAGAACTCAGCCATGTTACTAGTTGGCACCAAAAAAGGAATATTTTTCTGTGAGATGAGGTGGACCAGCGAGATATTTTTGAAGGAGGTCAATTGCCTTTTGGTTCAATAAAAATGTCTTTAAATTTTTAATGGCATTCCTCCCGATAGCCATTCATCCAGCTAAACCGTTTTGAGTGTTTATCCTGTGTACTGATGTATTTCCAAATGCTTTTTGCTCATACAATTGAAAGACGATACAAGACATACCACAATACCTACTTTAACACCCATGCCTCTGACCGGAATCGCACCAGTGACCGAGAGTCCCTGTAACGCCCAAGCCATCCCATCCGGAAGGACAGGGGTTGAAATCTTCGTGTATCCATCCGTATTTCGGTATTGCATGATTAATCGAAATCACTCCGTGAGTGTTGGGATGATTCTCTGGTATGGCCAAGGCTGAATTCCTTCCCGAAACATGCCCCAAGTCCTTTTCTCTCTATAATGATTTACACGTCGACCAGCCCTAAAACAACAACGAACTAGAGACTCTCCACATGTGTAAATAGCAGTCTAGTCCCTTCGCTACCATGTTCGGCCGTTGAATAAGATAAATCCAACAAGGAAAAGATCTAAAACACACCACAGGGATGTAATTATTTTTATTTGAGCAATTATGTTTTGCTTCTAGCTTTACATCTAATCGAGGTCATTAGAGGCAGGAAAGGACTGGGGACAAGTAATGGGGAGGAATTCGTCTATGGCCTTTTGAAGGAACAATCCCGGCATTCGCCTGGAGTGATTTGGGGAAACCATCTAAAACGTTTACCTGGATGGCTAGATGGGTATTCGAACGCACGACCTCCCGAAAGCCGGATACCACATACCCACCACGTTTTTTCTATTTTTTTTTTTTGTCTTCGTCATATCTTTGGCGGAATGTGATATGAATCCTGATAGTATTGAAAACTAGGATCGGGTAAGAATTTCAGCAACCGCTTTTTGAAAGAACTTTTCTGGAGTTCAGCTGGAGAGATTTACGAAAATCATGGAATACTGAAACTGGATCCCCGACGGGGTTTGATTTCGCGTTCTCCCGAATGCCAGGCAACAGTTTTACCTATAACCCATCGGGCTTGGACGGCAGGAAATAAAGCTTGACAGAAAATTTTATAGAAGTGTCAGTGTTAGTTAGAAACAAAGAGAGAGATGATAGTTTTACTACTTCCATCTTCCAGATTTAAAATGTGGAACTGCTAATTCACATTGCAGACGGATTTATTTATTGTTCTTAATGATTATTATTACTACTAAAACTGTTGCTACTGCGTTCAAGTTTAGCTTACCTTCTAAATATGGTATGATGAAAACAAAATTAAGGTGTTAATATTCCGCACCATTTAATTTTTTATTTATATTTCGTGACTTAGTTTACCATTAGAGTTCTTTCGTGAATGCTCTTTCTACTTACCCTTAACCTTTGTGTGTATTTGTCACACGCACAGTTCTATAACGCTGCAGCGTTAGAAAGTGTAACTAAGTCCATTCAAACTCTCTTATTGGTTTTCCGTGCGTAATTTAGCGATTCTTTTCTGTAATCGCCATATAATTGCGTTTGCTAGCGAATTGTTAACTGTTTATTCGAGGGAAAAAAAATACGCAACGGTTATCAAAATTACGAAAAAAGTGTTACCATCTCTCTATAATTAATCAATTTGGTTATTTAAATAATTATTATGACTAAAATGGTGATATTAGTTATTATTTTTACTGCAGAACTCCGAACTTTCCCTCTGAGCGTCTGCGAGTTTCTTGCTGCGCGGGCTCATTATTTTAGTCTTGGGTAAAGTGCTGGGTATGAGAGGTCTATTTTATCATGAATTTAGTGTACCACCTACCAGTTATGCTGTCCCATGCGGTATTCGTGTCTAGAACGAAGCATAATCGAAAGGCGAGGGGTCTCTCGAATTCTGTCCCCGACTGTACATTCAACAAGCAGGAAAACTTTTCGTTTGTACTCGTAGCTAATGAAACATTTTGACTACTTAAACAAGTGATGTGACCTTATGCAGGAATTAATCTAAAAATAAATAAATAAATGTTACGTGTAGTAGTTGTAACATTGCGTACGCGCGCAAGAATTGAAAGTTGTATATATTTTTCTGTGTATTTTTTCTATGGATTTTTTGAATTTTTATATTTCCTTGGGCACTTGAGTGGACGAATGGTGGTGCTACATTGTTTCTGTACATTAAATAAGAAATTCTTCCAAGTTATTCTCGTTAATAAATTAAAATTACTAAAAAATTTAAAGAACACTTCGCTAGATTATACAGTACTGCATTCAGCTTTACACTGTATTTTGTATTTAGAGCTTTTATATGGGAGAATATCTGTGTCAAGGTTATAGCGCGATACAGTGAACGCATTACTGCGCTGGTTTAGTCCAGCTCCATTGTAAGAACTGAACGAGCGTGATCTTGGCAAATGAACAAAGTAAAATGCACAATCTGTTCTGTATTGTTACTACTAGTAATAAATCTGTAACTGAACTGTTTTCAGTTTTTTAAGTTCTTTCAAAAATATACCACCAATTTCCATGTCTTCAGTTTCTCTACTTTGTCTTTGAAACAGCCGGCTGTTATAGCAGTTTACTCTTCATCAGCTCAATTAATGTTACAGTACAGTACCAATAGTTATTCATTTTAACAGAATTGTTATGACTGAAATTAGATCATAATAAACACCTCTTTGTCATCGGTGTCCGTGTGGACATGTATGCATTACGAACGATGAAATCAAAGGGACAGCGTCCGATTGTGGAGTTCTACATAAGCTGCATTTTACCGAAGCCTGCAGCCGGACCCGACTGTGTGATGGCTCTAATCTAATTAAATTGCTTCCGGCGCCGGCTCCGGTTCTGTCGGTGTGTGAAAACGCCCTTAGAGCATTTACGAAAATAGGATCACTGTCGGCTCTGTACAGTCAACTCAAGGATATTTCAACCGTTACTCTGCGTAACTTTTGTACTCGACAGCAAAGAATATTGATCGATTAAGTTGCTAGTTATGTGCGGTAAATAACTCATTAGTTGTTAATGTGTTTTATTTCCCCGAATTC
>JARYHS010004556.1:0-20122 GCA_031002005.1 Vandiemenella viatica
TGGTGAATTCGTATGAAACTCGTCGAGACAAATCGAAAAAAAGGAATTTTTCTGATATCTCGCTTAGTTCTCGGGATATTATATCTCAAAAGTGAAGAGGTTAGGATTAGCTCCAGCCTGGACCAGAAAAAAAATCCACCAAAATGACCATGTCTATATGGTGGAAATGTAATTTCAATGTTTTATTTTGTACCTAGTGGTTGTTGTTAGGTTGAAATACAGCCTGGACCAGAAGAAACGTCGCCAAAAGCACAAGGAACTATACCTATAAATGATTTTTGACATGCTATATCTCGAAAACCAAGAACATTTATTCTTTATTTTCGATATGTTTCATCGAGTTCTATAAGAATTCATCATCGGGTTGTGACGTTAATAGAACATCATCTGTGCTAAATTTATTCACTCTGATAAAACTATGCTCATACATGGCAGTAATCTCACATCTTCTGATCAGCATTTCAAAATGCTAATAAAACAATTCCCATAAGAAGTAACCTTCGTTATAAACATTAATAAAGCACAAGGTCAGACGATTCAAAAGGCAAGATTCTATTTATCAGAACCCTTTTTTTCGTATGTGCACTCGCACGCGGCTTTTTACTTTATTATCAAACTCTACTCGAAATCTTGTACATTGAACAGAAATCGAAAGATGTTTTATAATTAAGGAGGTAGTATTTAATGACTAACTAACAACCACTTTTTACGGTCAAAAAGTAAACGATGATTACTTTATAAAGAAGTTTCTGATAAAACCATTGATAAATTTTTAATTATCTTCCTTTTTAAATGTTTTACAATTAAACTTGCAGTGTTAATATTTCCACGGGTCAGCCAGTATACAAGAACTGTTCGTTTAATTATTCTTTGAAATCAAAGAAAATCAATTTGTAGGCTTTCTGGTACCTGAATTGTCTACGAGATGGCGCTAGTGCCGTTTTCGATATACGGAGTGACAAAATTGTTCGTATTTTGTAAACTCGCTTTTTTGTAGGGAAGACAACTATTTAGGTAATCTTAAAAGTCAAAACGTTATCTAAATACCAAATTTCATCCAAATCATCACAGCCGTTTCCGAGATCCGAAATATATATATATATATATATATATACAAGAATTGCTCGTTTAAAGATTTGTAGCTCATTAATATTTGGTGAGAATACTAAATATTCAACTGCGATTAATTTTCTACCTAATGTGTATGTATACAACTAGGACTTTGTTATTGAAAGCTGAATTTAACAGTAAGTAGTTATTTTATTTATGTAAGCACTTAGTATTAGTGCAAGGTTTTTTTTAACATATTTTATAAAATTCCAACCTCTGTCTCAAGAATCCTTAATGCCTGTCTCAAGTATCCCCAGCATGGGTATACCTGAACCATGTTGCAAGGGTTTTAAGAAGCATTTTTACACCATAATATAATGTAAAGTTGCCATTGAACTAATGAAACATTGTTCCTTCAACATAATATATAAAAAATTCAGACGCTACTAGATAAAAGCTACAATAATGTTTGTCTGAAAAATGGTTCACGTATCACTACTCTACCGTACTCTTAATGTAGTGGGCCTATTTACACTACAAAAATGCCACATGTAGAAAGCATACTACGCAGAAAAAACAATTGTATATCTTACATGTCAACAAATACAAAGACAATTGTACCAGCATCAGTTGCCGAGTAGTTGAAGTTCTTTAAGAGACATTAGAGTATAGCTAATTTCTTAATAAAAATGATGTCGGTTTTTCTGAAAAGGATTTTTTTTCCAAAGATGAGATCGTGACAGATCGAATTATGGACCTGTATGGGTCTCTCATCTTATTCTATTACACTATACACAGTATCTTGCTTTGCTCGGGTAATAGCATTAGATGATAATCAAGGTGAAGATGATGACCGCACTGGACTGCCCTCGACCACTCTGATCGCCATAACACATCCACAACCGAAGACAACGTTAAACAATTTTAAAAAATATCCTATAAAATCGCCATATCACTATTAGAGCGGTTGCTATTGATGTAGGAATATCATTTGTATAATGCTAAGCAAGTTTTCTGATGTCTTGGGCATGAAAACGTGTGACATTAAAGTTTGTTCTAAAATTTCTGAATTTCCACCTAAAACAACGTCGCCTAGACCCCACTCAGGAATTTCAATGAAGTCAACAGCGATCAAAACTTTCTAAAACGATCATAACAGGCGACGAAACAGGGGTGTGTGGGTATGACGTCAAAAGCAAGGCCCAATAGTCCCGATGGAAGCTCTGCCTGAAAAGTCAAGACTGAAAAGAATTCAACAAGTTCCATCAAATGTGAAAGTTCTCCTCACTATTTTCTTAGATTTCAATGGCGTTGTGGATCATGAGTTCCTGCCAAATGGTCGTTCTGTTAATAAAGAATACTACCGGCGAGTTATGCGCCGTTTGCGTGAAGCAATCCGTCGAAAGCGCCAAGAATTGTGTCAAAACTACATGGAAATTGCACCACGATAATACTCCCGCTCACAACGTGATTTTTTTTTGGTAAAAAACAAAACACTTGTTCTGCCTCTGCCACCGTATTCGCCCGACATGACCCCTAGTGAATTCTTTCTACTCCGTAAGCTGAATAGAATCTTAAAAGGATGGCATTTTGCCATCATTGGCGAAGTAAAAACATAATCGCTGTAGGAGCTGAATGCTATACCGAAAAGAAAATTCCAGAGGTGCTTCAAAGATAGGAAAAAGCTCTGGCACAAGTGTATTTTAACTGAGGGGATTAGTTTTAAGGGGACAAAATTGATCCTGATTAATAAATAAATATTATTTAAGGAAAACAAAAATTCCCGTTATTTTTTTTTATCAGAACTCGTATATCCAATAAAATGTTCTAACGGTCAAACGTCGCGCCAATATATATATGATAAAAAATATAAAACAATACATGCAATTACTTATAATACAAATTGTAAATGTCAAATACTAAGCATGTATGAATAATCAGTCGCATTGGAAGAGAGGCATAGAACATATAGAAACAAGAATGGATACAGAATGAGAAGATAATAGAATGAGTTGAGAATACGGCAACAGCTTGGGAGGAATCTGCATAAGTTATTTTATAATTAGTTGGGCTATAAGAGAGAAAAATAACTGAAGCTTATACAAATTATCACAGCGTCGGCAGAAGAAGTTACATACATGTGAAATTGGTAATTGATTTATTATAATAACGCAAAGTTGTGCGATAAAGTTGAGTCCAATACAATTCGGAAAGTAACTGGTGAAAACTTAAATGAATACTTTTTGAAGTAAAGAATAGGAAGCAAGACAGGTAATATAAACACAGCGGGCTGTAACATTATAACCACTGGGATGCTGTGAAAACTTTATTACGCCTTTGTTGAAAGGGATAAAACGGTTCTGCCATACCCCGCGCTCACGTAACGCCGCATTGAAGTGCTGGAATATATTAAAGTCGGGGAACACTCTAGCGTTCAGTAAGACGACATATGAGGACGAGGGCGGTGAAGGAAATATTAATGTTTCAAAACAGACACTTCTAGAATACCTACTAAAAACGTCATGTCAAGACTGTCTCCGCGAAAGCACCCATTCATGTTTTTCGTAATATTAGATATTAATAAAGTACCTATTGAGTAGATGTTGCAAATTTAGGCAGCAGATGATTTTCTACAGTACTGAAAACTGAAAAGTTTATTTTCGTAAGTAGTGTAGGTGAACTAGCTTCAGAATGTCAATACTCAATTAAAACAGTTAATAAATCGATAATTGCGATGACAATGATAGCTCTGTAGATCTCAGGTAGATCAAACACTAATCAATAAAATTACGGAAAAAGCATATGCTGATTTCCTTCAATAAGAACTATTACGCTGTTCGGTAGTTTATGATTTTATTGATTCGTCAGCCTGTAATATATTACTTGCTTCCGCCGATATATTCACAATGGCAAGCCAAAGAAAGCAGCCCTGCGTAAGCGATAACGGACGCCCACTGCTGAGTAGGTGCCTGCCGAACAATGGGCGGGTAACTGTCAGCGGACCTGCCACGGATCGCATTCCCAAGCCTCACCTTGATCGAAGGGTGAAACTTGAATGCAAATATTCCATTTGCTGAGTGAACGGCAGTAGAGCTCGGAATAGTAACGTGATATTCAATCAGCCAGTGATACGTTCAGAGGCCAGCCAATAACGAACGGAGTTATGGTTTAGTGTTAATTTTTGAGTGATTTTGATTGTATTCTATGGCTGGAGCGAGACTTGATTTTTTTTCCTGTTTTCACTCGCTCTTGTACTCGGTTCTTCGTCCGATGACATTTTTATTTAGTAACTCGTGTAGTATATTGAGAGATTTTAGTTATAGTATATTCTAATTTTCGCTCAGGATAATTTTTCTCAAGCTGCAGCTATGTAATGTAATTCCACCCAACGAAGCAGAGCTCAAGGTTGGGCAAAGTCACTTCCCGTGAGAAGCAGCCCCTACCACTGTAGCCCAGAAAGCCCGTAGCAAGGGATTTTAAACGAATAGAACTAATATCACATGACTTCCCCCACTACGCTCCTACTCTGGAGAGCGCAGTCGAGAGCAGCCTCCGGGGCAGTCTATTCGCCGATTCTCAAGATGGACCACGTTGCCAGACGGCATGCAGATTTTATTAGGTAATGGCTAGTGCATTTATACCCTTCTGCTGGCTTAGAAAGAATATTCCGAGTGACAGGATTTTATTAGTAAGAGATTTCTTTTATGAGAGTTATTTTATGCAGTATTTTTCAGTTATTTCAAGTGTATGTCTATGTGCCCATTTTTATTGAAGTATTAAAGTCACTCCATTCTTTCAACTACATGTTTTCATTTGTATCGCTGATTCCTGCTCATTACTAGCAATAAGTGTGGGCAGAACGTAATTGCTCTGATCCTAGGGCCACATATCTTCGGGAAGCTGATCGAGGAGTGGTTGATCAGAGACGAATCCAAACTTTGGCTGTGGTGATTTGCCGCTCAGTTACTACACTCGGAGAAAATTTCTCTTCTAAGTGATGAAAACTAATTCACGAATAAAATCCGAATTCACATTTATATAGACAAAAGAATTAGATCTAGAATCCCCTAAAAACGTCGAAAATGTATCCACTAGGGTATTCCCAAAAAGATATCTGGAGCATTCTGTAATAGATAAAAAAATGGATAATTAGATAACTAAGGGAATTGTCACCGGAGCGTGTGTTTGATCGTAATTAATAATAATAATAATAATTGATAACTACTTATCATATAATCCATCGAGGAATTCCCCGTAAAACACAAAAAAGGATTTCCAACTTAAAAATGTAAAATCGGTAAAAAAATTCTGAAAAATTGTAATATAATGAAAAGTAGAACCGTTCTTCTGCATCAAATATATATATATATATATTAGCGTAATAAGTACGCATCAAAATACTTATAACATAACAGTTATAACGAAACAGTTAGAAAAATTTAAAACTCTTTATTTATGACCAACTGCCACTGAATTTAACAGAAACCAACCTGAACAAAATGCACGCAACATATTAACATCTCTGTGATATTTGTTGCTGTGCAAATAAAATGTTTTCATTGGAATTGCATGGCAAAACAAAAGTGTTTCCGCAACAGAAAAAAAAAAAAAAATCCGGAAAGCTACTTATTGAATAAAAAAAGGTTATTGACATCTCTGTGATATCTGCTATTGCTGTTAAGCGCCAAATTCCGAAAAATTCTTTATTAATTTATGATTTTACTTAATTGGAGACCTAAATCTTTAAAACAACATAATATTTATCGATTTCGGCTAGGAATCTAACAAGATAAATCGCTTGTAATTAAAAAAAAAAAAAAACACGCTATAGAAATAAAATTGATACTTTTGTCTCTTAAGGGTCGAATTCCAAAAAATTCCTTTTATAAAATATGGTGTGACCCAAGCAGCTACCTTGTTCTGTAAAATGATACCTCATTTACCGATTTCGGTTAGTTATCGAGTCAGATAAAAAAAAGTTTTAGAAATGATGATGTTTTTTCCCATTAAAGGTTGAATTTGGAGAAAGTTTTTTCTTAAAATATGATGTGACCAAAGCGAATAATTTAATATTAAAACGATACCTCATTTATTAATTTCGGTTAGGTATGAACGGAAATAAATAGCTCACGAGAGGAAAATGCATTGTAGAAATATTAATACTTTTGCCCTCTAAGGGTAGAATTTTGAAAAATTTCTTGTTTAAAATGTGGTTTAACGGAACCGAAAACCTTACGAAGACAACAATCTGTAAAATGATACCTCGTTTATCAATTTTGTTTAATTATCAAGGGAGATAAATGACTCGAGACACAATAAAAGAATTTTAGAAATACTGTTATTTATGCCCTTTAAGGGTCGAATTCCGAAAAATTACTTTCTTAAAATATAATGTTACCACGGCGGAGACATTAATCTTTAATATGATACCTGATTTATCTATATCGGATAGATATCTAGGGAGATAAATAGCTCGTGACACAAAAATCCATTGTAGAAAAAAATATACTTTTTCCCTTTAAGGGTTGAATTCCAAAAACATAATATGATTTCACAAAGCTGAAACATTGCTCCTCATAATCCTACTTCATTTATCGATTTTGGTTAGATATGCAGGGAGATAAATAGCTCGAGACAAAAAAACGGTTAAATGCGTATTTGGCTTAGTTATGTACTTACAAATGTCTACTGTGTTAGTATTAAATCATAGTTTGCTGCATTTTTTGGTGAAATTAAAGACATATCCATAATATAATTTCGTTAGCCCACTCACTGCGATAACTATTGGTTGGAGAACGGTGACCTCACACACTGACTCGCTCACAAATATCAACAGCGCCCAGAGATACTAAATATCAACAGCGCCCAGAGATGCCTCTAGAAACTCCGGATTATATGCACATTTCAATAGCTAAGCAACTGCGATGAAATGAATTGTCAGAATACATTTTTTACTAAGCTTGCTTTACGTAATATTTATGGCAAAACCTTACTGCTGAAGAAACGTGAAATAAAATTGTACTCTACGATTCAATGAAGCCCTTCCTTCCATTTACATTTTTCAGACATTACTGTCATCCTGCTAAGCCATCTTTTGATACATAGATATTTATGTTGGACATCCTATTTGAGACTGCATGTTAAGGCTGTTAAAACTAAAACGTGAATGATTTTTTTTAAATTGCGATTTCTTTTCTGTTTGCGTTCTGTGGGTGTTCAACTGTAGTTGGGTCGTTACGTTATTTAATCTGCCATCATTAGGTAGTTAGCGTGGTCGTCTCTATTCGTGTTTAATGCTTCTACTTCACTATTCCTTCAAATTCATGAGATTTAGGATGAAACATAGGCCAACTTCGTGCTTTAGTTAGCTCAGATAAACCTCTGATGAACTTTCACCTTAATAAACGAAATAATTCTAGACCTATGACCATAAACAAAAAACCGTCACGGTCTTACGTTAGTACCGTACATCTATAAATACAAAATATAAAACAACATGTTAAAAAAACTTGCTGCTTCGCTGAATACTTCTTTTCCTTTGTTTAAAACATTCTATACGTTGTTAAAAAGAAGAAAGAGTAGCATGTTTAAGTTGTTTGATTAGTTGCAAGATGTGGCGTCAGACTTTTGGGATGTGCTGACTTCTCAAGTTAACAGTTATTTACTATCAATAACAGGGCGGCGAACTGAATGGCTATGATGAAGATGGAAGAGTCTGGCGCTGCCCGCCAGCCCGTATTCCACTGTCTCTACTTTACGATCGATGTTCGTTAAAAAAGTATCTAATTTCCATCCATCATTATTAGAGCTAACAACAGTCTTAATTATAAATAACGATGCAAACTTTCCGGCAGCGGCGAATTTCATGAAATCAGAGCGCTGTATAGTTTTGAACGCCACGTCTTCAAATTAGTCTGGCCAGTTAGTAATATTTATCTGTTACCATCGGAAATGCTAATCTATTAGAAAACAATGTTCGATTTAGTGTTAGAACATTTGTTTCTCTGTTAAACACTTTTTATCATGCTGATAATCATTTTCGTAACTAAACGAAATCATTTTGTCGGTGAACAGAAAAGTTATTTTCTAGAGAAATTAAATAAACCCGATATTTTCTCATATACAATTTCAAGCCTGATGTTACAATAGATATTATTTTAAAAAATTTCGAAACTCATTTATTGAAATTATGTTAAACACTAATTACACTGAGAAAAACGTTCATGTAAGGATTTTCTAACTTGTAGGTACTATAGTTTGTTAAACAAAGTGTATACAAGGATCAGAGATGTTAATATTACAGCATTTATCCTATTATACGCAACGAAATATGAATGTCAGACATCAAGTACGAATATTATACGTAACAACTGAAATAATGGGTACTACAGTCAGTATCAAACATAGATGATACTACAGCTACCAATTTTAGTTAACTTTTACATCGAAAAAAAAGGGGGGGATGAAAAATATCAGTGAAAAGATTGAATAACATGTAAGTTTGAGGATTAAATGTCTCAAACACGAGGCTTATATTGAAAATGATTTGAAATAAAACGCTTTTACTGATTATTGGTAACAATTTGTTGGTTATTTTAATATTTGCATTGAAAACAATTATCATACGTGTTAGTAAGAATTTGATACCATCTTTAATTCTGACATGCACACATGGTAATAGCTACATCAGATGTATTTGCCGTTCTTATTGTTAGTTCTGAGTGAATTGGTGGCTCAGTGGATAATGTGTCTTACTGGACATCGAAATGTGCCTGGTTGGAATTCCTGACTCGGCGGGGATTTTCAAAAAATCCTAATCCAACTTTTACCTCTGGTACAACGTGCTGTGTAATATTAAGTACGTCAGAACGCTTCCGAGGTTCGGATTCCACGGTAAACTACTTTCATATAGCAGGTAGCAGGTAGGATTAGCGGGATAGGTTAACGAGGCTATGATACCTTCAGATAGTCCAGCGAGTACAAACCGTATCATCAGATGATTACGACCACACGAGGCTTACTTTAGTCTTAGGTACCGCATATATGCTAGCTACTTTCGAATGAAAGTAACTGAAAGTTAATCAAACAGTTAGAAAGAAATGTATTTCTATGTTATTATTGATAATTTTACATCTTTTCAACGTTTCTGGCGTCATTAAATAGTATGTGAGCTGAGGAAGGTTGTTGGTATTTCGACATGTCTGCGAATCGTCTGAAACTATGACAACAGTGACACTGCTCCAATTTCATCAGAGTTTAAGCGGAAGGGAAATATATGTACTAGTAACATGATACAGGGGAAATAATGCCGAGGTCCTATTTTAATTTTTCACATAGAAAGTAATTTACACCATATCGCGTAGAGTACATGAACCAATGGGCTTCATCTGTACTTCGTTTAATGCGGTTTTATGAACTCCACCCATCAAGAGAGAGATTTGTCCGCCCGCTATTCTCTCTGAATTAGTCCACTGATAATGATATCTCATCAGGCTGCTAGTGGTGATCCTCAGTTTCTAAACTACTGCACATTGCTCTTGCAGGTTAATGAGACATGGGCTTTAACAGGGTACTATTTTGGATATTTGCTACCTGGGAATTTGTAAGTACAGAAGTACAAATACGAGTAGTAGAGCTCGTGAGAGAACCTTTGATTACATTCTCTTAAGAATATTTGAAGGTTTTATGGTTGCCACACGATTCTAGCCTTGCCAGATTACTACTTTTAAATGAGGTTGCATCAGCGTAAACGAAATAAATTGAATAAAAGATCCCCCCTTTTCATTAATTACGATGTAACTTGTGTAGACACCCAATAAACATTTCCAAAGATATTAATTAGCAAGAGACAGATAAAGTAAGTTAACAAGATCTGACGAGTCTTGATTTAAGCCGCGTACTCACTAGTAAGCTGTAACTGAATCCGTTGCACGTTACTGTTAGCAAATACGATAATGTGTACGTGGCTCGCGAGCCTGCCGCGAGCGGAACGCGTTGCATTTCCAGCGAGCCGACGATTGACGGTTTTAGCTACGAATCAAAGGGCGCTCGCAGTGTATTTGTGGACGTCTAGAATGAAGGTTGTTGCACGCTGCGAACCTACCAGTATCATCAAGCGTCATGAATGAATGGACAGATGATAAATGTCTTCAGGTGATAGACGCCTATAACGGATATGGGTTTAGAAAATTATGTATGAATTTTTTGGAATAAAATACATTATTATTTTATTATTATTCAATAAAGGATTACCTTTTTTTTTTTCAATGCTCCCATGCGCCTGGTCCGCTTCAGGGACAATTGAGTTTATGGCTTGTTTGGAAATCCGAAACATGTAGATAGATAGATAGATATGTTCACTTTGATCCCATGTGAGAATAATCTCGGGGATGTGGAACAGTACATACACTTATTAGTAATGTCAATATTACTATATAATTGATAATATTATTATATATTGACAAGTTAGCTACAACCCATTAGTATAACCAATATCTCCTGTAATCTACACATACAATCCCGAGTTAATTAAAACTTATTATGTGGAACAGTGTATACACTTGTTACCAGCATCTAATAACCAGTTATTTTCTTACCAACCAGTTACCATGATAAGTTTCACTGTAGTTTGCGACTACATATTATATCCTGTTAGTTGCTATTTATGTGAAACAGTACATACACCTATTAAAAATATCAATTATATTACCAACAACTCATAAGCTGTCAATTACTTAAAAACCTGTTAGTATGATAATTTTTCACAGCAGTTTTTTAGTGCATGCTATCCCATGTTAGTTACTACATATGAGTGAAATTTTGTAAACAGTGTAATTACTTCATTTGTCAAAAGTTTCAACAGAAAGAAAAAAAAAACCATATATCATTTTAGTAATTGTGGACAACTTTGTCACCTTCCCCTTCCATACACCATATATACTATTTTATCAGTCATTCTTAGTTACCAAATTCCAAGAAGAAAATTCTTTCACAGAGTAAAATGGGTTCTGAAGCAGAAACTCTTTCAGTTTGGACTTAAAGTAGTTGGGTTTTTGTAGATAACATTTAATTTCTGTTGGTAAGACATTGAATAAGGAAACTCCAGTAAATGTTAACCCTTTCTGTACAATTGACAGTGATTTGTAATCCTTGTGAATATTATATTTATTCCCCAAGTATTATGGCTATATATGTCAGTATTAAGATTGAAGTGTTCATGATTTTCCACTACAAATGATAGTACGGATTTTACATACTGTGCTGGCGTTGTTAGTACACCCAGGTTTTTAAATAGATTTCTGCACGACGTCTGTGGGCTTGCTCCACAAATAGTTCTTATAGCACGCTTTTGCAATTTAAATACCCTCTGTGCTTGTGACGAGTTTCCCCAGAATGAGATGCCATAAGTGAGCAGGGAATGAAAATATGCAAAATATACTAACTTTCTGGTTTCTATATTAGCTATTCTAGATATTACCCTAAGTAAAAATGTTGCAGAATTCAGTTTTTTAAGAAGTTGTTGAATATGCTGTTTCCAGTTCAATTTTTTATCTATACATACACCCAGGAATTTTGTGAAACTGCTTTCACTGATTGCTTTTCATTCTTATATCACATTATAGCTGTCCTTTGTTTTATTTTTTGTAACAATCTGAAGTAACTGTGTCTTTTCTAGATTAAGTATTAGTTTGTTGGCATTAAACCACCTGTTAATTTTCTTTATATCATCATTTGCTGTGTTTTCGAGGTTTTGTGCTGATGGGTCTTTCAACGACATGCTAGTATCTATCATCTGCAAAGAGCACCGTGTGCTCATTATCACCTAGTATATGTGGGAGATCATTTATATAGATTAAGAACAGCAGAGGGCCAAGAATTGAACCCTGAGGCACACCACATTTAACTATACCCCATTCTGAGTTTATAACATTTCCTGTATTAGTATCTTTCAGTGATACACATTGCTTTCTATTTTCCAGGTATGATTTAAACCTGGCTTACCACTAACTCCATAGTGGTCTAATTTACCTAGTAGAATCTCATGATCAGCACAGTCAAAAGCCTTAGCAAGATCACAGAATTATTTGTAAACTTTTAAAAGAATCACCAGTATCTCAGCCTCACAGCTAATCTGTCTTTAACCAACACTGCTTCTCGGAACGAAGTGTTTCTGATTTCTATCTTGGCCCGAATTATGTTCATTAGATATTCAAAATCAGTTGTAGAGATTATCGTGAAATTTTTGTAATGACCACTCATTTGTTGATTTCTTAAAAGAAGAATTAGATCACTTCTTTCTCGATACATTCCATGAATATGCCATCTACGTGGCCGTTTATACTCATCCAGTAAAGCATCTACAAGTATGTATGCTGCACAAGCGAGAGACTCGTCCGACATCGCAGAAAGAGTCGGCTTGTCGTTACGGTTACAGTAATGTGGATTAGCGTGCACACTAGAACCTCGTTGCTGTATCCGTTCGGTTACAGTTACAGCTCGCTAGTGAGTACCCTGCTTTAGATTTCACCACTGGTTGACTAAAATAGTTCTTAGCTAGCACGCACAGGATGAGTGGCCCACTTTCGGGACGTGTCATATTTATTAATAAAAAAAATAACTATTACAGCCTCATAATCAATTTTATCTAGCCAAGTCTGCTCAACGCTGCTGGGAGCTGCAGATATTGCAGGTATGCGTGGAATGGTCAGTGGTGTATCACCTTTGTGGCTGGGGTGCAGGTAACGGTGTCGCATTCTTATGGCAAGGACAGCACGGCACGGCTCACGTCGCACGTGCGCGAACAGTAGTGCCTGACAGCGACGCGGGAGTGGGGGAAGGTCGTGACGTGAGCGTGTGTGTTTCGAAACATGTATCTGTATCCATTATAAACTAAGACACTTTGTTATTTATGTTTTGCATGAAAAAGGAGGAAAATCCCATCCCTCATCTGACGTTATTGGTGAATCTGTGTTGAGGAGGGGACACCGGATTTCGTGATGAAAAACAGTGCTTTGGAGCCTCACTTGCGTTTGGACCAACGGTCTGACGACTTGTCAAAATATTCTCATCTTGTCTGATGAGTCCATGTATTACTAAAATTCACGTGTGTAAGTGAAAGTTGATATAATTTGGTCAATGTCTGACCAGTTGAGTGCAGTGCATCGAGTATATCATTGTGTGAGTGAGGTACAGTAACTTCAGAAGAAGAGCTACAGTTCATTCCAAAATCGCCAACGAAGACTTTACAAAATATGGTGAAACAAGAGAACTTCTACGCAAATACAAACTGAGTCAGAAATGTTTCAGTATGGTGCATTTAGAACCTGTAAACAAAACCAGTGGTTCACGCCACAGAGATATGAACTCGTGCTAGTTGAAGATTCTGTAAATCATCTGCAATTTCAGTTAATGTTTGTTTGTGAGTATCATGTAGATGTTTGACACCCTTTTATTATATCATTTGTCAATCCGTAACATCTTTGCTTGTTTTTTTATGTTAATGAAAGTAAGTTTCGTTGCTTTGCAAATAATTTTTGTGCATGATCTAAATTTGTATCCTAAAAATAATTGTATCTGTAATCTGGATTCTTTTGACTAAATTTTGAAAGCACACTGCCATGGCACCCTGGTAATGTTGAAAGGCAATGATATTCAAATATTCACGGGCGCGATTATAATGTGGCAGTAATCCTTCACCTGGTACACTACCAGATGCAGTACAAGCTCTGTAAAACCGAAAAATATGTGGTAAAACCTATTACTGAGCTGAAGAAACAACTTAGTGTTTAATAACCAGAGATAATTAAAATAACATTTTTTCTTTAAAAATGTTTATACGAATCAATAAAAACACATATTTAAGTTTTGAATGTGTTACTGTCTGTCAGATATACCGAATCAGTGTGTGATGTTAATTGTTTCGGGAAGTTACATATTAAATATTTCAACCTTATAACTCATTGCTAAAATGTGTAGCAATTATTGCTTATTACTGGATGATTTACTAGCAAATATGAACTGAATTTAATATAACACAAAGGATTGTGCATTGCCATTAATACTCATAGAACTTGTTATCCAACTGTTGATCAAATGAGGAGGAAAGCTGCAAAACACAGTAAGAAAGGAGAATCAAGAGAGGAGACGCGAGATAGTGGAGAGGGCTGTACTGATGTTTGATGTGCTAATTCCAGACCGGCTGCCGAAACCGTTTGAAAGGAAGCGCGTTCCGCCTGCAAATCGAATTCGCCAGTCGGAGTCGCATTTATACAGCGTTCTAACTCGGTTATCGGCAGGCAGCGCCTGAGGAACGTCGCTCGCTCATTTGCAAGGCTGTCGGAGCTGCAAAATAAATCTCAGATTCATTCACTTCCTTTTGACGACAATGAGACACTAAGAAATACCAGCTTCTTTCTTTACTCGTAGAACTGAATGTTGATAATTTGATATTTAGACAGAATCCACCTAGATATCTGGTTGTTAAACATTATACTTTTATTTTGCATTATTAATATTTTCATCAATCATACAAGTTAACTTACTTGAAAGAAATACTGTACTGCCGGTACATCCCAATTCAATACAAACTGAATTCCTCTTTTTCATCTTTAAAAGTGAATGCTGATAATTCTTTAACTTGAACTTGAGGGTGCAACATCTTATTATTATGTGCTGTTGTGACAAAAAATTAATTTGATTGTATTTTTTCTGACTACACAGTTTAGTTTCATCCTTATCTTATTATGATTCAATTTTAAAATTCTTCCGGGATTAGCATAAAGATAAGGTTCTGCGGTATGTAGGCGGTTTTCTGCAGACATAATGGTGAATGCCAGGACGGCTCCAAATCTCCACCTCTTCACATCAAAAAAATATACTTGTCACACACAGAACACAGATACACATTTCGCAGACAGATGGCAGCACTTATCTTTCTCCATTAGTATGCAGTTCGACTGACAGTATGTATAAAATGCTAGACGTCAGCAAGGGCATGCGACGGTGAAACCAAAACTCTAAATTTTACCAGGCCAACTAAGAATAAATCTCATCAAAGCCAATCCCTAATTTTGGAAAAAGGTGGTAAAGAAGAAGAGGATCAAGTGTTTACAGTATTACAAGACGGCAATAGCACAGCGTTCAGAAAATATTTCATCACAACCACCAATGTTCGAAACCACAGTCTATTAGTTTTAACGCCACTAGGTACCGTGGTGATGACTAAAAGCTCAGACAAACCCATGCTTAGGAGGTCTGAGATGCCTCCAAAAGTATCCATCATATATAAAGGAGATATTAAATGTAAATAGTTAAATTAACCAAACTAAAATACTCAAAATTTCTTCTTTGGAGCCTTAGCGTAGTTACACGTTTTAAAGACAGATGTTCGGTTCCCTCATTAGAAGAAGAATAACTAATTTAAATTGCACTAAACAATTTACCTTACGTGCTTAATGATAAATGAAGAATATTAGACTAACATTATTTTTTTCTTTCATTGGTCACTTTATTGCGGCGCGTGGAATAATTTTCGTTTTTTTTTTAAAAATTATTTTCACTTTTATGAAATGCTCTCGAGTAACTAGCCGAGTTAGGGAAGACCAGAAGATGGCGACAGTGTATGTGATCGCCGAAATATCGTGTGATAACACTTCGTTAACTCGGCTAGTTACCCGAGAACATTTCATAAATTCTCAATGCAGAGAGAAACTTAGTTGTTTTAGTGTCTGTAGCCTCTAGACACGACGCCCAGAACGGACTTACAAATTATTTTGAAGAGCCTCACCAGTAACAATCATTCAATAGTAATGACAGTGGAATTATTTTAAATAATTAAGACACCAGAAAAAGATTTAATCCACGCAAAATGTCTTTCATTGCTTGATGTTTAGAAACAGTTGTGTTCATAAGAATAAAAACAGCCTCTATCATTGTTCAGAACAGATACTCAAACACTTAGATCTACTCAAATTTTAGCAAATAACAGGCTAATTTCTGATAAGCTTCACTGTATAAAATGAAGAAGGGAACATCATTCATGATAAATGCTGTTGTCGGAATCTTAAGTCTCTGCAGAGTGTTCACAAGTCACTGGAGACGTTAAATCTTAATTTTGAAAGAAATTTGTGGAGACACATTTCCTGCGCCTACCCGAGACGTGACATTTTGAGAGCTCCAGCAGCACGTTTTACTAAATGATGGCTGACTGGATACACTTCTGCATTATGCATGGCTGTTCCGCGCGACCTCAGCAGCACAACAAAAGGAAGTCTCTCTCCATCCGCACTCGACTTCCTCCCGCGACCCGACCTGTCAGCACAAGTTTGCTTTGTGCTGCCTGCCCTCCCCCTCACAACTCGGCTCTCTTCTACCAACCAGGGGGAGCGGCCCGATCAACAAGTGTTCAGGGGTCCTGAGGCTGAGTCGCAGCGATCAGTGCGCTTAGAAGACTAATTCAAAGAGAGAGCCTCGCGCAATTAGGGTTTCACACTCTAAGGCCTTTAATATATATCTTGTCAGAAAGTAGTCGCTTGATAGAAAAATCAATGCTCGACGCGTTTCCAGATTAGGAAGTGCATCCTCTACACGGTTTCCAACGCCGTGCCAAGTACGCCCTCGAATCGATAGTGTAATCTTTCGGTTATAATTAAATACGTATTTCTCAGGTATATTAATATGCAATTAACTCTCATGAAAAAATAAAAACTTGTGCTTGCTTTGATTGTAACTTAGCTACTATATTAGAGTTAAGTATTTTCAGTAGATGTTGTTTAAATAGAATATATTTCAGGTTCTTAGGTAATACGGTTTTTGAGGTGGACAAGATAAAAAAAGTCTAAAATCTATAACTCTGATAGCCACACAAGGTCTTATTTTCAAGTGAGTAAAAAAATGAAAAAAAATCGTAGTTCTCTACTTGTCGAACCCTAAACATTTACACTTCCTCACCATTATTTAACTGCTTGACGCAGAAAGCCGTCTAATATAATCTCCTAATCAACCTTGGCTCCAAATTACTGGCGGATTTTTTACTACAGGTCTTTGGACGGTTTGGGTTTCTCGAGACGCGCATGTAGTATGGAGGTTACTTTAATTTATGCTTTGATTAACCATCAATTCTAGTACAAGGTCAGGTTGTTACTCTTAATAAATGATAAATGCACTAATTGAAATCCTTTATGTTTGTCTTTAATATTAAACTAACCAATTAAACACTTGTTACACTCTTTTTAAAATACATCCGCTATTCATGTACTTCAGTGCTAGTCGCGTTATACACACAAAAACAAACAACTCTTGCTGCAGCATGCAACGTATATCGCCAGCTACTTGTATGCGGTCAGCGACATACCTCCTACCTCTCACACAGCGCGACTTATACTCCTCTCTCTGTCCACGCTAGCGCACCAAAGACCCTATAATTACTTCTTACATATCCAACTTCCAATTACATTAAAAATATAAGCTGTGGAACTCGAGAGAAATAATACATCATATACACATTATTACACTTTCATAAACATATATAAATTGATCATACTAACAGTTGCTTGGTAAAATAATAATTACAAAAATATTAATTTAATAATTGGTGTGGTAACATATACCATAGGTTTAAAAAAAATCTAAATATTTTTTTACTCATTCCTCTCCTTTCATTTTCTGAAAAACCCTCCTACATAGGCTATTATTTTACAGAATTTTTAACGCGCTTTTCGGTTAAAGAGAAATATTATCGAAATTTGAATTTATCAAGTCATTATTCCGTTAAAATGCTTAAGGTTTTTCAAAGACAGACTAGCGTAGTAGCTCCGACGTGAGAGGCAGGGAAGTAAACATTTGGTTGCAGTAGCAAGTCAGTGAAAGAGTCATACTGTAAATGGACCTCACTGTGTTCATGCTAAAGCCATTGTAACGTTTAGATTATAGCTTTATATTTTTCTTTCGCCAGGGACACGTGCAAGACTTTTTATCTTAATTAATTAATGATCTAACAATACTGAGCGCTGAGAAAGTGGGTTAGACAGAGATTTTGCTTGCATTTTGTTTGGGGTCCCTCAAAAAGATATCACCCTGTCGATTTAACCTTGAGACATTTTAATAACATGCTAGTTATTGGCATCGAAATGTATAGAGCTTTGAACGACGATGGTAAATCTTCCTATCACTGTCTCATGGCAACGGGAATGTTTGCTTCAATAGAAATCTGCAGATTGCGTTCAGAGCTGCCCGAAATTCGCAATAATTTCTGATCAAGATGCTGTTTGTTTTAACGAGTATTAAAGCAAATACAGCTAGAATACGAATACATCCAATGATACGGAGTGACAAACACAGAAACGTCAAATCCAGTCGATAGTGTAACACTACGAAACCACAGGCAATAGTCGTCGGTAAAGAGAATGGTGTAAATTCTAATTTATGAATATATTTTTTAATACTCACATCTTACAAAAGATGTAAAGGATTTTTATGAAATAAGTAACTGGGTGATCGAGCTTCGCTCGGCACTTTCGATTTCTGTTAAACTATTTTCTTGGTGGTTTCCTAGGCATCCTTAAGCGTACGCTTTCTTACAGTAACTAAAGAAAAACTTAGCTAACATTGATTTGTATGATGCCTAATGTGGTAACAATGATTTTTCAACACGTTCATCGATCGGTTAACACAATAATTGCACTGTTGCTGTTAGATGTAGTGCCGAAGTAGCAGCAGGCTTACTGGTACCTCAAAATTCTATGGGATGGAGTTACGTTAGAATTTCTTTGTGTAAAATTGCGTTTTTACAAGGACCACACCTATGTTATTATTTTTTTAATGTAAAATTTTGCTCTTTCAATGATGATACCTATCTTATTAAATTTATAAAGCAAAAAAAATAAATTATCTGACTATGAAATTTCATCGAAATATATAAAACCGCTTCAGGCGTACTAGTACATGAAACATCTACGAGACGGCGTTAAAAAACAATGCTGTAAAAATATTTTTGTTTGTTTGTAAAATCATAGTTCTTTCATGAAAGACACCTATTTCGATAAACTAGAAAGGTGAAACGTTATGTAGATATGAAAATTCAGCCAAATCTTTAGAGCCGTTTCCAAGATAGCAATGTATTCATTTTTTTTGGTAAAATCATGTTTTTTCGGGGGATAAAATTATTCCAATAAACTTGAAAAGCAAAACGTTATGTACGTATATATTTACAGGAATTGCTTGTTTAAAGTTATAATAGAAGATAATTACGAATAATTGTCTTTTGTGGTGCAGAAACAACCACTTCACGTACAGAAAGTAGTGATCTTGCGTGCTATTGCCAATGCTAAACATAATTTCCAAAACACGGTAAATTTAGCCCATCGAGTCAAATCTGTAGTGTTGATAAAATATGGATTGTAACGCTAATTTTAACGTGAACGTTGTTGACGCACAGTGGAAGCTTTAAATTCCAAGACATATAACATTGCACGTAGTCGTGTGGCTTTTAAAGCCACGGTATTACACGTGGTGTGCTGCCTTTGCTGGAGCGCTCATTCAGTTGCGAGGAAGCGCAAGCTAGCCAGGCGGTTGAGATCTTCGCCGTAAAGAGAAATTTAGAGGGAATTTTTATAGCACATACTGTAAGATGGCGACTTGCCTTAATGAAATATACCATAGCTTTAAAGAGTGAAGGTTTAAATCTCAATATGCCTAGCCAAAGGGTTGTACAGTGAACTCAGCTGTAGCCAATAAGAAAGAAGTTATGAGTTGGTGGGAGAGATGTTGCTTGGAGGCAGCAGGGAAACAGGATCGTTTGCCTGTTGTCTGCGAGACGAGTTAGGGAGCGCCTGTGAAAGTTATCTGTTATGTGAGAGAATCTAATAAGATGTAATTTTCTGTGTATTGTGTTTAGCACAAAATAAATGAACTCCTCAGGTGTGAAAATTAGATTTTTCCTCCATCAGTTCTTTTTATAATCATAAAGGCTTTCGGCCCGATAGTCATGCTGCAATCATACCGTGTTTTGTTTTCGATATGTCCAGGTCGTCATATTTCTGAAAAATTGATTTTTTGTGGCTCACACCGGAGAAGC
>JARYHS010004557.1:0-12430 GCA_031002005.1 Vandiemenella viatica
AAATTTATTATTTAACTGCAGAATATTTAGTATATCATATCTACAACAAAATAGAATTATCGACATAAAATGATAACAATTGAAAATCATCAAGATGTTCAGTGTATTTGTTAACATCGCTCTGAACAATTATAGAACAAAAAGAATGCGAAGATGATAGTATGTCCATGTTAGCAATTTCGCAAAAGTCAATGTTCCCATTTTAAAAATAAATGAACATACAAGAAAAAAACAAGATACAAAACCAAGAATTATAAGAAACAAACAAATTTTGTTTTTGGTGATGCTGCTCATAGGCCTAAATGCGGTCCCGAAATCTCATAATCGTTTAAGAATATTCCAGTACGAATTCAAATGATTGTCTTTACTGTACAAATTTTTAATAAAATAATTATTATAACTGCGTTGACGCACATGCAATAATTGTCTTTTCCGTAAATAATTTTATTAAAATATTTATACTGACTGCGTACCATGTATGATAGAGCTTGAAAAAATACAAGTCAATATCAAATAAAATTAAGACTTTTTTGTATTAGGAGCGCAACATTCGTTTGCCATTCGGCCGAATACATCGTACCGATCGCAATTGAATGGGATCGGTCCGTCACTCGCCCGTATTCGGCTGTAATCGGTCGTGCCCAGTGGACGCCCATATTCCGCCAGTGGACGAGCGGCCTATACCGAGGATCCAAGTCAAAAAGGACCTAGAGAGGACCCACATAGACTCTCCGGCTGTCTTAGACAGTAACCTGATGAGTGTTAGGAAGAGACCAGGACCGAAGTGGACTGAAGAAAGAAAGAGAGAAAATGAGAGCCATAAGGAAGATCGGAAAGGAGAATCATGAAACCACTGCGAGATACTGTTGTGTCCATGCGCGCGTAGTAACAATAATACAGTAAAGCGAAAGACTTATTTACATTCGAAAACAATGACAATACCTTCAATGACGACGGCAAACACGCTGCATTTAAAAACAGCGGGACAAACAACTGAATAATATCGGCAGGAAAACTACAACTGGTGGAAGAAGCAACAAGCGGAAAGAAGCTAGTTGGAAAAAAGAGATCTTCTCAATTTCAGATGTCTGTCACTTCCAGTCTCCGCTTTTGCGGGCTGTCCTTTTCCTTTCGGAAACCCTACTCGGTTTTCAAATCACATTAAAAATAAATTAATATTCGGCTTGTTTGTACAGAAAGAAGGAAAAGAGAATTTTGAGTCTTGCATAAGTATTTAAGGAGAAAAAAAAACTGTATTCTACGATTTGCCTATGATTTTGTGCTATTAGCAGATCAAATTAACGATATTCGGAAATTATTGAATGTCATGAACAAAACATTAAAGGAAGATTTTGGAGTAAATATAAACGAAAGCAAGACAAAATTAATAAAATATACCACAAACGATCGCAATAATAGCAGATTAAACATAAAAATGTAATCGCATGCAATACAAGAGGTGACTGAATTCTGTTACTTCGTAAATACAATTACAGCTGATGTTTGAATCAGGAAAGAGAGCCTTCCAGGAAACAGACCGAGCGTGGTGGTGCGCGGTAACGCTCTGGTCTCGTTATAATCCCCGTCCGGGCATCCAATCTTGGGTTTCGCCAAATCACTACAAGCTCATACCGGGATGCTTCCTTGAAATGGATATGACCGAATTCCTTCCCGTTTCTTCCCCTCCCCCCCAATTCCTTTCCCGCCTCTACAGAAATCCATGTCGATAAAGCGTAAAACTATAAGCAGAAAATAATAAATAAATAAAGAAGAAAATAAACTGAAAAAGAGAAATCTTTTAGTTTCGAATATTGACTTGAAACTTGGAAAGAAATGTCTAAAATTGTATTTATGCACCGCACCAATTTGTGGAAATAAAGGCTGGACTTTACGGAAACTAGGAAGAAGGGAGCCTGAAGTATTAAAATGTGATTATTATTATTATTATTTAATTGCAATGGAGCACAGGCTCCGGTGGCAATTTCCCTACACACCCATCTTCCCTCTATCCTGCACCCACCTACATTTGCCCTCTACAAATTTCATCCTTAAATTCTTTCAAAGTTTTCGGTAAAATTATTCATAATTTCCCTTGATAACTCATTCCAATCCTTGACACCCTTACCTAAAAAAGAGAATCTCCCCACACCCTTGTGCCTGAAATCGAGTGCAGCTTGTGGCCATGGTCATCTTTTCCCTTCCATGCACTACTTTTCATACCTATTGCAATATCTTTCCACGCCTCATCGCCAGTATACGCCCTGTACACTCCATGACCCTCCTCATCCTCCTCCTGTCTTGCAATGAATCCCATTCCAGCTCCTTTATCATATCTGTCATGATTGCATTCTGCGATAATTTCCAGAAACAAATCTAGCAGTCCTTTTTTAACACCCTCTCCAACTCCTGTAAGGAGTGTTGAAAGTTAGGTGGTGGTCGAAATGATGGGCGAGAAAAGAAGTTTGGGGACGGGTTTGACAGCAAGAAGAGGCAGGCTGGAGTGTCCGTTACAAGAGATGCGCGATTGGTTCGTTTGTTAGAGGAGAGAACAGCGGAAGGCGACTGGAATACACGGAAGAGAGAGACTCAGATGAAGCTGCTGGCTCAGGGAAGGAAGAGAGAGAGAAAGCAGGGGAGAGACTGAAGAGGAAGTGTGAGGCAGGAAGAATCTGCCGAGTAGGCCACTGCATAGCTGGAACATACTGTATACTGCATAACATACCTTACTTTGTCTCTGCTGTTTCTTCATGTATATTTTCAAATTATCAAGATAATTTCATCTAATTCTGTTAAAAAGCAAATATTATGTTTTTTTATACATACGTTAAAATGTTCCAACTTCGTAACAGATAGTTACAAGACCTCCTTCAGACGTGAAGCTATTTTCATTATGTTACGTGTTTTCTTTTTTTCTGTTGATAAATGTCATTTGGTAGTTGGTGAATTAAAAAAATCTAGAGTAATTTATATTTGCTGTGATCATATCTCTGTAGAACGTATCTTGCTACAGAGCTCATTGGTCTTCAGAGTATTTTTTTTTTTTTTTTTTGTGATAAAATGTTTTATAATTTTTGAAGTATGATTTTAAAATTTAACTTTTTTCTTTCCCTGCAGCAAGGTTTTAGTTACTTTAAGTGTTTTATTTCACACCATTTATAAAAACTAAAGACTGTTTGGAAAATTTGTAGTTTCTAGTTGTTCATTCATGCAGATGTGTACAGCACTATATTTCTGTATCACTTGTTACTGGCACTACTTCTGTACTTTTGATTGGTCTGTTCTGTGGAAAAGAAGAGAAGTGGACAACAGTTGTTGGTTTAAAACCTTTCAAAATTCGAATCTACCTTTAAAAAGTACGACAAGGTTGACTAGTTCAAAGTCAATAATGTTTACAAGCTCGTTCCGACACACACTTTAGTAAATCGCGGAGTAATAATAATAATGCGAAGCAACAATTAGTTAGAAAACCAGTAGACACATTTCGCCTCCACTGTACTTGAGCCATCTTCCAATTTGCTGAACCTTTCCCTGAAATATCTCTTCAATTTTAAAGTCTGTGCCTTTTTGTAATTGTACCTTTTTCCCCCTTCTATTTTGGCCACTGGTTTACTGAATCCCTAATATCCATCAGTGCCACACAGTGATCACTTATTCCTTGAGTTACTTGGCACCCTACAAGATTTCATCAGGTTTTATTAGAAATATGCAATATTTTGGTACCCTCGTATTTTGCTCAATCACTTGTGTAAAAACCTCCTTTCTTTATTAAGGTATTTGCAAATCTCTGTACCTTTGTGATATTAATCTTATTTCCCACCCATTGACGCCTGGTCAATTTAAATCCTCCAATAATAACTATTCTACGCTCACCTGTGAACGTGATTTTAGTTTATCTCCAAGAATCTCATCTCCATCATTCATTCTCCACTATGGTAAGCAGCCAGTACACTGATATTTCTTTTTTATCACCCCAAAAATCTACCCCTGGTAACTCATGGTCATTACCTAAGACCACTAGAGAACTGTAGTAATCTTTGCCAACCAGTATGAATACCCCTTCACCAATTGCTCCTCTGGCTCTGCCGTACACTCTGTTAACTTCAGGGAAAACCTCGTGTCTAGTACTCTTCCTTTAACCAAGACTCTACCCCTCTAATCGCTTGTGGTTCATTATACTATTCCCTATTTACACACCACGTAATGAAATTATTGATGCAGGTTCACAAGTAGATGCAATTTTTTTAGATTTTCAGAAAGCCTTTGACTCTGTGCCACACAACCGCCTTTTAGCGAAGCTTCGAGCGTACGGTATATCGGATCAGCTTTGTGAATGGATAAAGGATTTTCTAACTGGTCGGTCGCAGTATGTCGTCGTTGAAGGAGAAAGTTCTTCTAATCTAGATGTTACATCGGGTGTACCTCAAGGAAGTGTAATAGGACCACTTCTTTTCTTAATTTTTATAAACGATCTCGGAGACAAAGTGAAAAGCCTTTTTAGATTGTTTGCTGATGATGCGGTTATTTATAGGGAAGTAAGGAATTTGGCCGATTGCTTAGAAATTCAGCGTGATCTGGATGTTATTTTGGCATGGTGCGCTGAGTGGCAACTTACGCTAAATTGTAAAAAGTGCAAGACAATGAGCATAACTAACAAAAAGAATCCAATTGTTCAGAAATACGAGTTAAACAATTCAGTTATTGATATGGTCGATTCTATGAAATATTTGGGAGTAACAGTACAAAGGAACATGAAATGGGACATTAATTCGTTAGTAGGTAGAGCAATTCTAGCTGCGATTCATAGGTCGAATCTTGAAAAATTGTAATGAACAAACAAAGGAGATAGCGTACAAATCTCTTGTGCGTCCACATTTGGACTATTGTTGTGCCATTTGGGACCGTTTCGTAAGGGTTGATCGAAAGTATAGAGAAAGTACAGAGAAGAGCCGCTCGATTCGTGACGCTTTCATAAGGACTGTAGCAAGCGGTCACGAATCGAGCGGCTCTTCTCTGTACTTTCTCTATACTTTCGATCAACCCCTTACGAAACGGATCCCAAATGGCACAACAATAGTCCAATGTGGACGCACAAGAGATTTGTACGCTATCTCCTTTGTTTGTCATTACAATTTTTCAAGATTCGACCTATGACTCGCAGCGTAGAATTAGCTCTACCTACTAACGAATTAATGTCCCATTTCATGTTCCTTTGTACTGTTACTCCCAAATATTTCATAGAATCGACCATATCAATAACTGAATTGTTTAACACGTATTCTGAACAATTGGATTCTTTTGTTAGTTATGCTCATTGTCTTGCACTTTTTACAATTTAGCGTAAGTTGCCACTCAGCGCACCATGCCAAAATAACATCTAGATCACGCTGAATTTCTAAGCAATCGGCCAAATTCCTTACTTCCCTATAAATAACCGCATCGTCAGCAAACAATCTGAAAAGGCTTTCCACTTTGTCTCCGAAATCGTTTTATAAAAATTAAGAAAAGAAGTGGTCCTATTACACTTCCTTGAGGTACACCCGATGTAACATCTAGATTAGAAGAACTTTCTCCTTCAACGACGACATACTGCGACCCACCAGTTAGAAAGTCCATTATCCATTCACAAAGCTGATCCGATATACCGTACGCTCGAAGCTTCGCTGAAAGGCGGTTGTGTGGCACAGAGTCAAAGGCTTTCTGAAAATCTAAAATAAATTCCATCTACTTGTGAACCTGCATCAATAATTTTCATTACGTGGTGTGTAAATAGGGAATAGTATAATGAACCACAAGCGATTAGAGGGGTAGAGTCTTGGTTAAAGGAAGGAGTACTAGACAACGAGGTTTTCCCTGAAGTTTACAGAGTGTACGGCAGAGACAGAGGAGCAATTGGTGGAGGGGTATTCATACTGGTTGGCAAAGATTACTACAGTTCTCTAGTGGTCTTAGGTAATGACCATGAGTTACCAGGGGTAGATTTTTGGGGTGATAAAAAGAAAAAAATCAGGGTATTGGCTGCTTACAGTAGTGGAAGAATGAATGTTGGAGATGAGATTCTTGGAGATAAACTAAATTCACGTTCACAGGTGAGCGTAGAATAGTTATTATTGGAGGGGATTTAAATTCACCAGGCGTCAACTGGGTGGAAAATAAGATTAATATCACAAAGGTACAGAGATTTGCAAATACCTTAATAAAGAAAGGAGGTTTTTACACAAGTGATTGAGCAAAATACGAGGGTACCAAACATATTGCATATCTTTCTAATAAAACCTGATGAAAATCTTGTAGGGTGCCAAGTAACTCAAGGAATAAGTGATCACTGTATGGCACTGATGGATATTAGCGGATTCAGTAAACCAGTGGCCAAAATGGAAGGGGGAAAAAGGTACAATTACAAAAAGGCACAGACTTTAAAATTGAAGAGATATTTCAGGGAAAGGTTCAGCAAATTGGAAGATGGCTCAAGTACAGTGGAGGCGAAATGTGTCTACTGGTTTTCTAACTAATTGTTGCTTCGCATTATTATTATTTATTATTATTATTACTCCGCGATTCACTAAAAGTGTGTGTCGGAGCGAGCTTGTAAACATTATAGACTTTGAACTAGTCAACCTTGTCGTACTTTTTAAAGGTAGATTCGAATTTTGAAAGGATTTAAACCAACAACTGTTGTCCACTTCTCTTCTTTTCCACAGAACAGACCAATCAAAAGTACAGAAGTAGTGCCAGTAAACAAGTGATACAGAAATATAGTGCTGTACACATCTGCATGAATGAACAACTAGAAATTACAAATTTTCCAAACAGTCTTTAGTTTTTATAAATGGTGTGAAATAAAACACTTAAAGTAACTAAAACCTTGCTGCAGGGAAAGAAAAAAGTTAAATTTTAAATCATACTTCAAAAATTATAAAACATTTTATCACAAAAAAAAAAAAAAATATTCTCAAGAGCAATGAGCTCTGTAGCAAGATACGTTCTACAGAGATATGATCACAGCAAATATAAATTACTCTAGATTTTTTTTTTTAAATTCACCAACTACCAAATGACATTTATCAACAGAAAAAAAGAAACACGTAACATAATGAAAATAGCTTCACGTCTGAAGGAGGTCTTGTAACTATCTGTTACGAAGTTGGAACATTTTAACGTATGTATAAAAAAAACATAATATTTGCTTTTTAACAGAATTAGATGAAATTATCTATGATAATTTGAAAATATACATGAAGAAAAGCAGCAGAGACAAAGTAAGGTATGTTATGCAGTATACAGTATGTTCCAGCTATGCAGTGGCCTACACGGCAGATTCTTCCTGCCTCACACTTCCTCTTCAGTCTCTCCCCTGCTTTCTCTCTCTCTTCCTTCCCTGAGCCAGCAGCTTCATCTGAGTCTCTCTCTTCCGTGTATTCCAGTCGCCTTCCGCTGTTCTCTCCTCTAACAAACGAACCAATCGCGCATCTCTTGTAACGGACACTCCAGCCTGCCTCTTCTTGCTGTCAAACCCGTCCCCAAACTTCTTTTCTCGCCCATCATTTCGACCACCACCTAACTTTCAACATCCTTACAGGAGTTGGAGAGGGTGTAAAAAAGGACTGCTAGATTTGTTTCTGGAAATTATCGCAGAATGCAATCAGTGACAGATATGATAAAGGAGCTGGAATGGGATTCATTGCAAGACAGGAGGAGGATGAGGAGGGTCATGGGAGTGTACAGGGCGTATACTGGCGATGAGGCGTGGAAAGATATTGCAATAGGTATGAAAAGTAGTGCATGGAAGGGAAAAGATGACCATGGCCACAAGCTGGCACTCGATTTCAGGCACAAGGGTGTGGGGAGATTCTCTTTTTTAGGTAAGGGTGTCAAGGATTGGAATGAGTTATCAAGGGAAATTATGAATAATTTACCGAAAACTTTGAAAGAATTTAAGGATGAAATTTGTAGAGGGCAAATGTAGGTGGGTGCAGGATAGAGGGAAGATGGGTGTGTAGGGAAATTGCCACCGGAGCCTGTGCTCCATTGCAATTAAATAATAATAATAATAATCACATTTAATACTTCAGGCTCCCTTCTTCCTAGTTTCCGTAAGTCCAGCCTTTATTTCCACAAATTGGTGCGGTGCATAAATACAATTTTAGACATTTCTTTCCAAGTTTTCAAGTCAATATTCGAAACTAAAAGATTTCTCTTTTTCAGTTTATTTTCTTCTTATTTATTTATTTATTATTTTCTGCTTATAGTTTTACGCTTTATCGACATGGATTTCTGTAGAGGCGGGAAAGGAATTGGGGGGGAGGGGAAGAAACGGGAAGGAATTCGGTCATATCCATTTCAAGGAAGCATCCCGGTATGAGCTTGTAGTGATTTGGCGAAACCCAAGATTGGATGCCCGGACGGGGATTATAACGAGACCAGAGCGTTACCGCGCACCACCACGCTCGGTCTGTTTCCTGGAAGGCTCTCTTTCCTGATTCAAACATCAGCTGTAATTGTATTTACGAAGTAACAGAATTCAGTCACCTCTTGTATTGCATGCGATTACATTTTTATGTTTAATCTGCTATTATTGCGATCGTTTGTGGTATATTTTATTAATTTTGTCTTGCTTTCGTTTATATTTACTCCAAAATCTTCCTTTAATGTTTTGTTCATGACATTCAATAATTTCCGAATATCGTTAATTTGATCTGCTAATAGCACAAAATCATAGGCAAATCGTAGAATACAGTTTTTTTTTCTCCTTAAATACTTATGCAAGACTCAAAATTCTCTTTTCCTTCTTTCTGTACAAACAAGCCGAATATTAATTTATTTTAATGTGATTTGAAACCGAGTAGGGTTTCCGAAAGGAAAAGGACAGCCCGCAAAAGCGGAGACTGGAAGTGACAGACATCTGAAATTGAGAAGATCTCTTTTTTCCAACTAGCTTCTTTCCGCTTGTTGCTTCTTCCACCAGTTGTAGTTTTCCTGCCGATATTATTCAGTTGTTTGTCCCGCTGTTTTTAAATGCAGCGTGTTTGCCGTCGTCATTGAAGGTATTGTCATTGTTTTCGAATGTAAATAAGTCTTTCGCTTTACTGTATTATTGTTACTACGCGCGCATGGACACAACAGTATCTCGCAGTGGTTTCATGATTCTCCTTTCCGATCTTCCTTATGGCTCTCATTTTCTCTCTTTCTTTCTTCAGTCCACTTCGGTCCTGGTCTCTTCCTAACACTCATCAGGTTACTGTCTAAGACAGCCGGAGAGTCTATGTGGGTCCTCTCTAGGTCCTTTTTGACTTGGATCCTCGGTATAGGCCGCTCGTCCACTGGCGCCGAATTCGTCCGACCCACTATTCGGCGGAATATGGGCGTCCACTGGGCACGACCGATTACAGCCGAATACGGGCGAAGTGACGGACCGATCCCATTCAATTGCGATCGGTACGATGTATTCGGCCGAATGGCAAACGAATGTTGCGCTCCTAATACAAAAAAGTCTTAATTTTATTTGATATTGACTTGTATTTTTTCAAGCTCTATCATACACTGTGGTGGTACGCAGTCAGTATAAATATTTTAATAAAATTATTTACGGAAAGACAATTATTGCATGTGCGTCAACGCAGTTATAATAATTATTTTATTAAAAATTTGTACAGTAAAGACAATCATTTGAATTTCGTACTGGAATATTCTTAAACGATTATGAGATTTCGGGGACCGCATTTAGGCCTATGAGCAGCATCACCAAAAACAAAATTTGTTTGTTTCTTATAATTCTTGGTTTTGTATCTTGTTTTTTCTTGTATGTTCATTTATTGACTTTTGCGAAATTGCTAACATGGACATACTATCATCTTCGCATTCTTTTTGTTCTATAATTGTTCAGAGCGATGTTAACAAATACACTGAACATCTTGATGATTTTCAATTGTTATCATTTTATGTCGATAATTCTATTTGTTGTAGATATGATATACTAAATATTCTGCAGTTAAATAATAAATTTGAAATGTGTATTTTAGAGTTTTGGTTAGAAAATAACTATAAAATGCGAAGTTGAATTTCAGAATATTTGCGGGGCAGGGCGCGCATCAGAGGATCAGCCCAAGGTTCTACACATCCTAAATACGGCCCTGACCCTCGTAATATTTCGCGGGGGCGAGGTAAAGTCTATTTTGACGATATGTAAGTCAGTCACTATACATTTTATAAAAACACCCCGTTGCTTGGTGTTGAAACAACAATTTTTTTTTTTTTATTTTTTTTTTTTTTTTGCCGTCATCAGTTTTTTGTTTGGTATGTTGCAACCCTCCATCCCTTCCTATCCTGTGCTAACCTCTTCATATCTACATATCCCGTACAACCCACGTCCCCAATTATCTGCTTCATATATTCTAATCTCCGTCCTTCTACAGTTCTTACCTTCGACCGTTCCCTCCACCAGCAAATTAACCAATCCATCATGTCTCAAAATATGACCTACAGCTGTCTCTTCTTTCTGTAAGCTTCTTCCACAAACTTCTTTCCTCACGCATCATCTCCAAAACTCTTCATTTCTTACTTTGTCTGTCCACTTAATTTTCAGCCTTCATCTGTAGCACCACATTTCAATGCTTCAATTTTCCTTCTTTCCGGTATTCCTAAAGTCCATGTTACGCTACCATAAAGTGCTGTGCTGCACACATACAATTTTAAAAAGATTTTTTTTCTAATTCCTAGATCAATATTTGAAACTAAAGATTTCTCTTTTTCGTGAAGGCTCTTTTTGCTAGTGCTATTCCGCATTTAACATCATTCCTGCTTCGCCCAAATTTATGTTCAGTCCGAAATCTTCCTCCCGTATTTTGTTACCGGAATGAATGCGGTTCGAGTCTTGTTTGTATTGCGTCTGTTGGCTGCGCGGAGCGGATCCTGCGAGGCGATCGCCCGCGCAGCCGTAAAAACAGTGACGTGCGCTACTACGTCGTTCATTTATCGACGGCGGCGGTGGTGGGGAGGAAGGCGGGTCGCCATGGCGACGCGTGACGTCACGGCGCGGTGCGCGCGCAGCCGGCCCGCGGGCGCGCGGGGCGCAGTCGTGTTGGAGCGTGCGTGGCGCGCGGTCGTGTCGCGTGTCTCAGCAGTGCCCGTGCCGTGCCGTGCCGTGTGCCCGCGTGTGCGTGTGTGTGTGTGGTGTGCTATGTGATGGGGCGGCGGCCGCTCGCCGCGCGCGCCATGCTGCTGTGCCGCCTGCTGCTGCTGCTGGGCCCCGCCTGGGCGCAGGTGATGGCTGCCAGGGACGCGTCCTCGCCCGCGCGCCACCACGGTGAGTAGTCGAGTCGAGCCCGTATCGACCCCCGCGGCCGTTGCCTCCGCCGTACGCGACCACCCCCCCCCCCCCTCCCCGCGCTACTACCGCCGCCATTGTGGAAAGCGCCGCCGCTCATTGACAGGCTCGGGCCTTCTGCGCAGCGGGAAATTTTCCACGCCACGTGCCTCGCCCCCCCCCCCCCCCCGGCGTAACGTTACTTTGTGCCTCGTGCGCGGTACATCTCAGGTGCGCAAAGCGCTCGAAAACAACGCACCGCTCACAGGATGACGCAAACGCCAGCTCCCTATTCAAACAATTTATTTGAAGGCGATGTACTAGTCGCACTATATCTTAGACGTCGGTAATACACCTGCCTAAGCTGTGCAAACATCTTAGCGTCGTAGCTTACGGAAGCTTCAATCAAATACGCAGGAAATATATAAAAAGTTGTTGAAGCACAAATTGCCGAAATAAAGACTGGAATCTGATATCCAAACACGGACAGTACGCAAGCTTATCAGAGTAATCGCAAATCTTAATATTTCTATATTCATGAATGTTCTGTGTGCGCCTTTACATCGTTTATTTGATTTTTTTTAGTTAACTGATTTTCCCACATGTTAGAAATATTTTTGTATTCAAGGTTTATTGTTTCTTCGGAACAATTTTAGTGTTTCCATTGCGAGCCATTGTTGTTAATATTGTCTATTTAACAGCGATACACGTAGTGTTGGGTTAGGCAAAAGATAATACTGTAATTGCACATGGCTGCCAACCTAGTAGCTCAGAAGACACTATTAACGTTGCGTTGTTATTATATGCGGAGCAGCGACTCTGAGAAAATAACGTTGAAACGATCATATGTATCTATCCTCTTTTACTTTGCTTATGACATTTCTTCGTGTGTGATAATTTTTTTTTTTTTTCTAAATCTAAATGATTAATTGAAGCTGAGGAACATGTTTGTCAGTTCTACTGCTTTCTCACTTGTCCACCGCTGATGGCGTGAAGTTTTATGAAACCGATTATTTCCCCTGTCGCACATATTAATGAAATTTAATATTTACTTCCTTGTGCGTTGATGAAGCGCCCGTTTGCTGACCCGAATAGCAGAATGGCGCATTCCGTGCCTTTCTCGCCGTTGTG
>JARYHS010004558.1:0-23456 GCA_031002005.1 Vandiemenella viatica
CAGGAGGAGAATGAGGAGGGTCATGGGAGTGTACAGGGCGTATACTGGCGATGAGGCATTGAAAGATATTGCAATAGGTATGAAAAGTAGTGCATGGAAGGGAAAAGATGACCATGACCACAAGCTGGCACTCAATTTCAAGCACAAGGGTGTAGGAAGATTCTCTTTTTTAGGTAAGGGTGTCAGGGATTGGAATGAGTTACCAAGAGAAATGATGAATAATTTACCGAAAACTTCGAAAGAATTTAAAGATAAAATTTGTAGAGGGCAAATGTAGGTGGGTGCAGGATAGGGGGAAGATGGGTGTGTAGGGAAATTGCCACCGGAGCCTGTGCTCCATTGCAATTACATAATAATAATAATGTGTATTTCTTGTGTAATAACATGTATACATCTACCCACATTTCGAATGATTTTATTTCATTTTCACATATTTGAAGCTTACTTTATATACTTTTAGTCAAATATTATTGCCTATGTAATGTTTGTACCAAATTTCAGACATATAGGACAAATTTTATAGGTTCCAATGTATTAACGTGTTACCATGGATTATGAGAGAAGGCAGCGGTTGCCATGCTGAATTCTGACTATAATGATATCAGAAGCAGCTACTGTCGCTAAGTCAGTAATGTAGGTAACCATGTTTGATTGAAATGTAGCATGGGCCAGAATGACAACTAGTATTCCTTCGTGCATAGCGGATTTTGAATGAAAAAGGTGGCATCTGTACCAAATTAAGAGTATACTGACATCATAATCGGCTCACAATGTTTACTGCATTAAGTTAATAATGTGTGTCATTGTATCTTAAACATTTCTTACCTATTTCCCAGATTTTGGGTACACTTTTCCTTGAAAAGTGCAGGCCAGGAAGCATACTTTCAACACCAAAAGGAGAAATTTTTCTAATGGTTGTACTATAACCAGTAATCAAGTTTTCAAGGTTTCTTTCATAACCATGGTGCCACAATCTGATGGATTCTTATATAACTTAACAGAACAAACCGAAAATAATATATATATATATATTGATATCTGGAGATATCTCAACTTAAAGGTGAAGTGGTTAGGCTGATATGCACCCTGGACAAGAAGGAAAATTGCCATTGTAATACCTTTAATATTTACCACACCCGTTTTTGAGTATATGCTTTGCTAGAAATAGTGTATACGAAATCAAAAAGATAAGTATCTCAGACATAATGTGACATAGCAAAGAAGTAATAGTACAGAACAACAACCATCTCCAATCACATTTACCAAAAAAAATAGTATCTGCACTCTGCAACAATGAATGTAAAATCGCTGTAGTTTTCAAGATGTCATCTGAATAAATTCCTAAGATGTATGTAATAAAGCATATTTGTTCCTTAATAACAAGTATGCAACTATCCATATTTTGAGATTTCTCCTAGTTCTAGAGATATTATATCTCAGATTATATGGTTAGGTTGAAATGCAGTCTAGAGCAGAAGAAAATATTCATTGCAATTTGAAGATGCATTCTTATGTAACAAGGTGAGACATTTTGATATTTCACTTAGTTCTAGACATATCGTGTATCAAAGGTTATGTTGGTTGGTTAAAATGCAGCCAGGACCAAAGAAAAATTTACCTTGTCACTACAATTTGACAATTATCATATAACTGAATGGGCCATTTCATTCTAAAGATATACTATGTCAAATGTGGTTTGGATGAAGTTCAACCTGGAACAGAAGTAAAATTTCCGTTTGCGTAGCAATTTTAGGAATATTTTGACTTACGATATTTTGAGACATAAAGATATCAAAAGATACTTTTTCTTCTCTTCAATACTGTCTTTGGCATGAATAATGTCACTGGAGATGATTATTATTTGGTACTATTAATTCTGTGCTACATTGTAACTTTTCTGTTGCAGCATGTCTAAGGTACGTTTCTTATTTTTTCATAAACTTTTTCTCTAGAAAAGTTTACCTTCAAAAACAGTTGTGGAAAATCTTAAAGCTATGGCAATGCCAATTTCCCTTATGGTCAAGGCTGCATATCATCATTACTACATCAACTTTCAGTCAAGATATTACGAGAATCAAGCAAGATATCAAACAAAAATTATTCTTTATTTTCAATTTCTTTCGTTGAGGTCTGTAAGGATCTACCATCAGTTTGTGGTGCCACGTTAATGAAAGTGCTGCAAAGTATGCATTTTTCTTTATATGGCTTTACGTCTCGTAGACGTCATTAGAGGCGGGATGGGTTTGGGGGACGAGGAATGGGAAGGAATTCAGCCATGGAGTGATTTGGGGAAACCGCGGAAAACCCAAATCTGGATGCCCAGACAGAGATTTGAACCTGCATCCTCCTAAAGTATTCAAAGAGATCTATACATTACTTGCAACTGTGCTGCTAGATTAATTTACTCCTATCAATAATGGCAATGGGCAGAAACAAGGAGATGTACACCTGAATTTAGAGTTCATTTTGGTAACAATAGAAAGCAGACACCACACTGAGAAATATATATTGCGTGAACTATTCATAAACAAAAGCAGCAGAAGTAATTTTTGTTAGCACTGCGTAGTACGTTTTGCGGCTATTGTCCACTTCTGATTGGCCAACTTGTTCCTGCCAGTGTGTTATTCCCCACACATTAATCATTTAATCAAGAATAAGTTTCACAGAAGCTACTACATTTAACGTTTAAACATGTATGTTTTATCTTGATGTAAAATATTTCTTTTTGAAATACAGTTCTTTTATCTTATACACACTACTCGTAATTTTTAATGCAAAAATCCTTTTTGTTCATCGCGTTAGCCAATTGCGAGCCATTCTATAGGCCTACCCAAGCATTAATTTTCTGCTATTGTTTCTGCACTGGTAATACTTCTTAGACAGTGCCATTTTTAATTTTTCACTAGTGGTTCATGAATGAAATCGTTAGCATTTAGGTCACAATTCAGCGTGGACCACTGTGAAATGTAACAATAATACACGATATTGTAGATACCTACCCAATTTCCATGTCGTATCTATTGCTATTATTACTGTGGTCCAGGTAGCATTACAATCTAAACACAAAAGATTACAGACGAAATCAAATTTTATAAATATTTCCTTAATGCTTAGGTCATAATGCAGTTAGTAAAATTGAGCAAACAAAATGAAATATTTATAAAATATGATTCCATCAATAACCTTTTGCGTTTGGGTAGTAATGCAGCCTGGACCACAGTAAGAGTGGTAGGTACGATTTGAAAATTGTGTATTTACGGTATCATGTTCGAGTTACGTTTCACTATGGTCCATACTGCATTATGACCTAAACGTTAAGGAAATATTTATAAAATTTGATTTCATCTGGTAACTCTTGTGTTTGGGTTGTAATGCCACCTGTAATAGCAACAGATACGACATGGAAATTGGGTGTCCACAATATCGTGTGTGACTGTTACATTTCAGTGTGGTCCAGGCTGCATTACCACCTAAATATTAACGAGATAAAGAAAAAAGGATTTTCTTATTAAAAATTACAAATCGAGTTTTACAAGATAAAAAAAAGTATTTAAAAAAATAAAGTATTTTACACTAAAACATGTGTTTAAACATTCACTTTAGCAGCTTAAAGTGAAACTTATTAGTGACTAAATGATTAATGCACGGCGAATAACACACTGGCAATAACAAGTCGGCCAATCAAAAGCGGGCAATAGCCATGAAAAGTACTACGCACCACTAAATAGTGCGAAAAAAAATTACTTCTGTTGCTTTTGTTTATGGGCGGTTCACGTAAAAGAACAAAATATGTTCCTGGGCGTGATGTCTGCTTTTTTTGCAATCAAAATGAACTCTCAATTCAGATGGGCATCTCCTTGGTTCTGCCCTTGGGCCATTATTTTCAAGCAGTACTTAGATTACAATACATAATGGACTAGAATGACACTCCTTAAACTACTTTGGAAATAATTTCATTAGATTAGGCTACTGCAGTATTACACCATTTCCTTCTAAAATCGTGATCTCCAGTAATCCGCTTAATTTACACATTATGATGGAGATGTCATTCTCACCATATCATAGAAACGATGGGCACTGTTTTAATCATATGGAAATCTTCTGCCATTCACCTGGCATCCTCCAATCTCATCATAAATGAGAAGCAAGTGATTTTTTTCACCCGAAATTCCAATGGAATCCACGGCAATCATAACTGCCCCAACTACAAATGCTATAGCTTGTAGGTCAACCTGAATTCGGTGATTGCACGACTTTCTCCATTTATTCCAAAAGTGGAGGAAGTCGAGCATTCCATTTAAAATTCTCTACATAGTTTGTTTTTACGCATGAAACATTTTGAATTATCATACTAAAAGGGGGCTAACGGGTATCAGGTGTAATTAAAAAGATTGTTGCAACAAGAACGTTTTCACGGTATAGTTCACAAACACTAAAAATTAATTCTGCACTATACCATAACAATAACCAAGAATTCAGTAAGATTATCCCAGTGACACTACGTCTTCAACTGTACCAGTCTGACGATCCTTCCAACAAAAATGCATAAGAGAGTCGTCTGACTGGTAGACATACAACAGTCCTTTTCTTTTGTCAGGGTGAACCATTTTACCCTTCAATGTCATTTTCCCCGCTTTGCATTCCACAAGATTTTTACTCTGGGACCGTGTTGATATATTACCAAACAGAGGACCTCCTGTAGGCATTTTACTACTCTTAAACACAGATGGTTTCCACAAACTATTTAAACCTGCTAACTCACGATACTCCGTCCTCGAATCACGATGGCAAAGATCCTGGTTTAACAGAACACACGATACAATCAGCAAAGCATCCAAAGATTTCAATGTAATCACTCAAAGGCGTAAATTACAAAACAAAGTTTTAACATCTCAGCTTTACTGGCACATCAATTAAAACATTGTAATGGTTTATATTTTTTAAAACATACTCGGTAGAAACGATGCCCGTTCATCTGAATTTAAAACGGGAAAATTTAAAACAGTTACGCATTTCTTTTATAAGAAGGAAATATTCCATCTTGGTTACATTTAAAATCTTTTACATTAGGTTTCCAAAACATCTGTTCCCATTTTTCTTATTATTGCATAATGTTGACTCATATGAAACAGCGCAAGTCGATTTACGTTTGTCAATATGCACACCCCTGGAGCAGTATGGGAGGCAGTTACTCCTAGCAACCGGTTCCAGATCAAGTCACAAGATGGCGTTTGCGAAGGATCGTCGTGCCTGTTGCCGCAGGGAGCACGGGGTGTCAAGTTCCTGAATCCCTGACGTCATAAACCGGGGAACTGAAGGACGATGAGAGAGCCAAGCGAGAGTCAGAGTGACTAGTGTAGTGGAGAGTGCATTGTGGGATGTGGTATGCGTGTTTCCCGTCTGTTTAACGTGTGTAACAACATGAAGGTGTGCGTACAGAGATGAAAATGAGTTTTTGCAAGTGTGAAGAACTTCTCTCACACCAACGGAAATGAAAAGAATGAATGAAAAATGGGTGAAAATATGGGGAAACCCCCTCCTGTGTCGGAATCTCTCTGATAGGAGTACCTTCTCTTCAAAACAATATAGCGTAAATAAGCAGGTTCTATGAACTGCAATAGAAACAGCGGATGTTTTGACAAACAGAAAGATTTTTAATGTAGTTCAGAAACATTTTTTCAGTGCAGGCGTATCATATGTGACGAATACGTGACATGCCGCGAAGGAAAGGCCACGGAATTTCTCCTGCAAAACGTAAGTATTGTTTAAAGTCAGCCGGACCAAAATTTTTGCTGCTCTTGATGTAGATACACTATGACATTTTTATTTTAATTCATTAAGAAAGACAACTTTTTCGATTGTTTTAAAGTCATGAGTTCAACTGCGGTAGGGGAAGTGTTCCTGGGCGGGGAAAGCAGTGGGCGGCTGAGCCACTGGTGGAATGTGCGATCCCCCGTTCCTTATGTGGAGGGGGTTGTTTGTTTGGGATCTGTGCATGATGTCAGGAGCAACACCTCGTTTAAGTAATTGAAATTTCTTTTTGTTGCTGTGCCATAAACTTAAGCTTCATAATTATTATAATAATTCATATACTGCAAAGTATTTAATTCCAGTTATTCATGTAAGTAAAAGTGCAATTATATTAGAGATCGGAAATAAAAATTTGCTTCATACATGATTAGTGGAAAACTCTTGCTTGTTATGTGCGTTAGAATGAAATTTTTTCTTCTTATTTGCGCAGTTATGTCTCGGAAAGTTGCACCAGTAGGCTATTAATTGTTTGGTATTTTGTGATTTCTTAAAATTTATCATTAACTACTATCTTTGTGAAATATGCTGTAGAGTAAAATCATTTTTTGTTCGTACTTAAATAGTTACTATACAGCTGCCTCCCTATTGGTGTTTTAAATACTTTACAAGTAAGATTAAAAATTATTAGAAATTTCATTCAGTACGTAGTAATCGGGAAGACTAAAAGCGGAATATTAGCTTGTTAAACTATTATTCCTTTGTATTTATCTTTAATTTTTTTATGTACATGAAAGGGTCAATAAGCTTTTCTTTTTCACATCTTTGTTCTGGCACACACAACTTTACTGCCCGCGAGCACAGACGAAAATGATGTAAGAACTAACGAATTCGATTAAGCGCCCGTTCCTGGTATATTACCACTTTGTAAATCGCTGAATGTATGTTTATATATTATCCTTGGAAACGAAAGTTAAGCCAGTTCTGTGTGTTTTTATCCGTATCGTGCTGAAAGAACTAGTTTGCCTATATTAACGCGTAAATATTTCAAATTAAAATGTTTATTTCTAAATCACGATAATCAACCTAAGTTTGTTACCAACTTATAATTTATACAATGATTACTTCTACTTGTAATTCATCTGGTTCAAAAAAGTAGAATTTATAGCTACGAAAGAAATTAATAAATAAATGAAATCATACCACATTCCCACGACTTAGACAATTTTTTTTCCCCTTGTCCAGGCCGCATTTCGACTTAAAAACAAACGCTTGGAAGAAAACAAAACAGTTTAGTTTGATATGCTCCCTGAATCAACAATGGTACTGGCGGAAAGTGTTTACAGCGTTGTAGCGGTATCGCGATCTAGAATTAAATCAATTAAACAACTATCTATTAACATATGCTTTATTAATGTTTTCACCAGACGTGTTGGAGCACTGAGCATTGTGCGTCAAGCGTTAACGTTATGGCCTCGTAATTCGGGAGGACCGGGTTCGAATACCCGTCCGACCATACAGATTTGGGTTTTCCATGGTGTCCCCAAATAACTCCAGGCAAATGCCGGAATGGTTCTTTCAATAGGCCGAATTCCTTCCAGTTCCTTGTCCTTTCCCGTCTCAATTGCCTCTATGTCGACGAAGCGTAAAACCATAAGCAAAAGAAGGGAGGGGAGCATCGTCAGTGGCTGTAGCTGTACATGGTGTTATTGCAATATTGTAACATATGTATAAATCACAAAATATTATATAGTGGTAGCTATCACATGCCTATTAAATAATTTATTCATGTAGTAAAAAATTTGTCAAGATCCCTCCAAAAAAATAATTTATTGTTCCCCCAAAGAATTCGTTACAAATGAGGACCATTCTGAAAATAATTATTAGTACCGTAATTTTAAAGAATTTTTATCACTCCCAAACTTGCTTTAGTCAGAAATTTGTTTTGGAATTTCCTGTATCACTGGTCTAATTACAATATGTATGCTTCAGAATAATAATGTTTTGTGACATGATATGGAGAAAATCACGTCGTAGCTACTAAATGTAGTAGATACACTTTGTTCCGTATCTAATTTGGCAGAATGGAATTCCAAGCACTGCCTGATGGCTGTTTTTTAAAGGCTAAATGACATTTGACAGTCAACTTCAGAATGTGATCCTCTCAACGTATATATGTCTGAATTTTCATACTATATTTTTTCCACTGAGTATAGACAACACGTGACGGACACTTAATTAAAACCACCAATGACGGCGACACCTTGAAAATCTACACTACCAAAGAGGGCGGCTTCGTTTAATAGATCTTTCCTCTCCCTATAAATTACTAAGTGTTGTAGCCTTTTAAGTATTCCCCCTCAATATCCCCAAATTTATTCCTTCATTCTTGCATGAACAGAAACAGTTTGGTTGAAATGAGAATGGTAAAAATGTAGAAACTTCCCAGGGGTAATATTATTGCATTAATAATATACAACGGTGTGTTAGCGTTCTATTGTTAGTCCATAGAGGCGTAAAAAAATTCAAAACTATGCTCCTTCAATTCCAATATTACTTTAGTAATGTGCTGATGCCAATGCAAAGTAGAAAGCAAGTGTGTCACATTCTTGGCCATAGAATATCTTATCGGTGGTGATGGGCTGTGATGAATCGCCAAGCGCAACGAAGTTGTACTCACACAACGGAAACCGAAGCAAGATACTGTATTGCTTGCAGCACATCTTTCGCTTGAGGTGCTTAACGTCTCCTATAACAACTAGGTCTTTAGAGACGGGAAAGGATGGGGGGCAAGGAATGGGAAGGAATTCGGCCATGGCCTTCTGAAGGAAGCATCCCGGCATTCACCTGGAATGATTTGTGAAACCATGGAAAACCCAAATCTGGATGCCCCGACGGGGATTCGAACCGCCGTCCTCCCGAATGCGAGGCCAGAACGCTAGCCGTTACACCACCACGCTCGGTTTTCGCTTGAGAACAGTGTAAGATGCATACAAATTCTTTCAACTGTTGCTGCGTACCGGTATTCTAAAACCGTATGACCTTCATTAATACTATGGGTCATGGTTGCTGGTTCATCAAAGCCAATATTGGAATATATTAACCGAGAGTAGAATATCAGCCACGGCATCAACAATTGAACAGAGTGATTTGTGCAAACATCGAAATGTGGAGGTGTCTGATGATCTGGATATCATTTCTCTTTATCAGCCATCAACAATCTTTTGGCTTCAATAAAAGCAGGTGTGACTTGCATTTATTTTTGAGGATAACGTCAGTAAAAGATCTGCAGTAACCGCTATGTATGTACACACTTTGACAATAAATTTGGCAGCCACTGAAAAATTCTATCACTCTTATTTTGCACAAGCCAGTATTACTGTTTCTTAGGATGACATTGATGTCAGATTGTGCAAAATAAGAGTGATAGAATTTTTTAGTGGTGGCCAAATTTATTGTCAAATGTGTACGTTCGCTTGAGCCAACTATGACCACGTTGACCCTCGTTTGCCTTTGCTTTGGATGCGTACAAGACCGTGTAATTAGAACTATGATTGTTAGACCTACAATTAAACTGGAATCCTAACCACGGAAGCTTTCTGGCGTACTTAACATTACACAGCAAGCTATGTCAGAGTGGAAGGTTGCGTTAAGCGCTTGGGAAGATCCCCGACGAGACAAGGATTCTAACCGGGGACCTTTCGATCTGCACTCGAACGCCTCAACCACTATATATCGCCAAACAAAAGAAAATTTCATTGTTATCTGAGCAGTCAAGTTTAGGCCGGAACAATTTGATTTATTTAACCGAGAGAGATGAAACAACAAAGTTGGGTATTCGTTAGATTCGACTTCAGATTCGTGTGCGGTCATCCAGTTTTCTTTAATAACGATAAATCTCAATGCGATGGATTACATGCGCCGGTAACAATATCCCTATGCACCCACTTCTGAATTTCACGAATTTTTGTTTTGAATTCTTCCGTTGTTTTAAGTAAATTGTTCACCATCTCGCTCGGTAATTTATTCCACTACCTGACTCTCTTATCAACAAAATACAATTTTCCCATTCCCTAATGCGCGAAATCAGGCGCCAGCGTGTGGTCGTGGTCTTCTTTTCCTTTCTGTTCACTACGGTTAATTCTTCTGCCTATATCCGTTTTTGACTTCGTGGCCTGTATGCTTTATAAACTCTCTCTTCATCCAGCTCCTCTCCGGTGACTCGTAACCAGCCACTTTATCTTATACTAGTTGTGTTGTATGGTTATTCGTGCAATAATAATGATAATACTAACTCTGGCTACTCTCCCTTTAATACTATTCCACAATACTCAGTGGTCTGACCAATTCATCCTTTCTCGTAAATGCAGGAATTTAGAAACCTATTCCCACCATTTGCCATTTAAGAGTTTGTTATCAAGTGACATGCCAAGATTTTTAAATTTTTTCCCCGAGTGTCGAAATACAGAGACCATGGTCTTTATGACCGTCCACGTTTGTTCCGATTCTAATGACCATGATGCCAAAGAGTCAGAGCGCCAGAACTCCATAACAAGGGAACAAAGTATAGAATTAAAATTTATCGCTTTGTAGAAGGTTGAGTTGCCATTAGGTTCATTTCCGATGCTTGTGATTGCGTTGGTAGTTTCAATAAAATGTGATAAACATATTTTTAAACTCATTGTATTTGGAATGAGTTCTGCGCCAATAAACCCAGACATTGGTTCATTTGCCAAAATAGCAAAAGTAGAATCATTATAATTTCGCGGTGTCCGTCCATAAGTTACACTTCGTAATTCCGCGGCTTTGCATTCATTTAATGAAATTTCATGGGAAGGGGTGGTTTGCTGACTGTACTGCAAAATAGATCGGTAGACAAATACTAGAAAAAAGGAAGGCAAAAAATCCAGTGCAGGAAAAAATTAGCATGTGTTTTCCTGTGTGGAGGCGTAGATGAAATATTAAAAATTCAATTAATTAATTTTAATTGGTTGTGTATTTCACAAGATATGAGTTATCCAAGTTGTTAAGTTGTTAACAATTTGCTACTCTCTTCTAATTTTCCAACAGTATGAGAGAAAAATCATGATTATTGCAGTTTCAGCATAGTAGTGTCCACCACCCTGGATCGAGGACCAGGTTCGGGAGCTGGGGTCCCCAATTTCCACCTCATAAACTACACATTTCATAAACAAAAATACGCTTATCGCGCACAACATTGTTACACGTTTTGCAGACGTCAACATTAAACTTACCTCCCCGGGAGCCGTCAGGCTCAGCGACAAGCGGCCAAATCCCAACACGTCGCATCCTGGGAGGGAAAAATCTTATATATACATATAAAAATAGACGTGTGTTTTCCTATATTTCACTTTTCAGCCACCACTACCTAGCACAGATCACTGGTGTGTGTGTGGAAGTAGCATGGAGCTTCCTGTCGTGCACAACGTTGGCCGAATACCGATAGCTATGGGGATGTGGGAGATATGATGATTAAAGTAGGTTCATATTTCGACCAAAAATTTGTGTCTCCTTATACTTCTCTTTCCTGCCACAACTACATAGCATAGACCATTGGTGTTTGTGTGTGGTAGTAGAATCGTGTCTCCTGTCGTGCACTGGTTGTTAGATGTCGGTAGCTATGGGGGTATGGGAGATATGGTGGTTGAAAGTGGTCGACCTGCGGCAATTTCATATTTCTGCCAAAGACGCATGTGTCTTGGTGTATCACTTTTCAGCGAAAACTATCGATCGCAGATCACTGGCGTTTGTGTGTGGTAGTAACACAAAGTCACCTTTCGATCTCAACGTTGGCCGAATTTCAGTAACTGTGGGAGATATGATGGTTGAAAGTGGCCGATCAAGGATATTTTCGTATTTCGACCAAAGATATGTATCTCCGCATATATCACTTTTCTGCCACAACTTCATAGCATAGACCATTGGTGTTTATGTGTCGGAGTAGTATCATGTCTCCTGTCGTGCACTATGGTTGTTAGATGTCGGTAGCTGTGGGGTGTGGGAGATATGGGGGTTGAAAGTGGTCAATCAAGGATATTTTCGTATTTCGTCCAAAGACATGAGTGTCCGTAAATTTTACTTTGCTGCCTGAACTACATAGCGCAGATGACTTCGTGCACTATCGTTGTTAGATGTCGGTAGCTGTCAATCCAAATTCTTTACAAACACGAAGTCGTGGGCACCAGCTAATAATAATAATAATAATAATAATAATATAATAAAATAATAATAATAATAATAATAATAATAATAATAATAATAATAATAATAATAATAATAATAATAATGGGTAAGAAAGAAAAGAAACACACTTAACCTTTCTGAATTACAACCATACAGAGTAAAACATCTCTGTAGATGAGTTTCCCTGTAGTTTGTTTGTTTTTTGGTTTTTTTTTTTTTTTTTTTTTTTTTGTTTTTTGTTTTGTTTTTTTTTTTTTGTTTTTTTTTTTTTGTTTTTTTTTTTTTTGTTTTTTTTTTTTTTTTAATAATGCAAGTTAGTAATATCTAAACCTGGTTCGTTTGTCTCTTCCTCATGTCTTCTTGTAACACTGTTTACTAAATGATCTTTCTCCTTATTTCCTGGTGTGCCAATCCATATAAATAAAACTTTTTAAAAAATAAAAATTCCGGGTGGTTGTAATAACCTGGAGACAGGTTTTTTTTTTTATCGGCTGCGCATTCCGCCACTGTCGTAGCCGCCTTAACCTAACTCGGCAACCTTACAGGATACAGGGGACCTACAGTTTAATGTGGAATCCGAACTACGGAAGCTTTGTGGCGTACTTCACATTACACAGCAAGCTGTGCCAGAGCTGAAGGTCGGCTTAAGCACCTTTGAAAATCCCGGCCGATACAGGGATTTGAACCGGGGAACTTTGGATCTACAGTCAGGCGCGTTAACCACTGAGCCACCAGAACTACTTTTGTATAGGTTTTTTGGAGTCTGGTAGTATCGGAATGGTAGTGTTGCATAAAATACAGGGAAAAGTGTTTTGTGATGAAATTTCACCCGAACGTTTTATTGACTGTAAAATATATCCACAGACAAATAATAACAATAACAATAATAAATTAATAAGTGTACCTCCTAGTACACGTAACAGGTGGCTTAATTGTTTTTTCTCACCGATTATGATATTGTTGGACATTTGGACATGTATTCACAAACGCAGTCGTTGTAGCACTGGGACATTTCTGTTGAATTGAATGGGATCGAAATGTAGGGATATTATGGTTCATACAGAAGAAATATCAGGAAATAAAAGTATTACACTCGTTCATTACTGGCATTAGAGGGCGTCCTTTAATTACGTGAGGTATTTTTTCTTAAATTTTGACCACCCCCCCTTGGCGAGTTTTGGTCAGATTTGGTGGGAACCCCTCCCGCCTCCCCCCCGCTCACTTGATAGTTACGTTTAATTTTCATTTTCAAATAATTAAATGTATTTGATATGTGCATGTATTTTGCTTCATGGCTCAAAATACCTTAGCGTTAGTTTTGTGTGTACTATATTTTTTCTGTGGAATAAGAGGAGAAAAATTATACAAAAAAGTTGACATGAGATTTTTATTGACATTCCCCCCCTCCCCCTTTTAAATGAGATTCGGTGAGATTTTCCCGCCCCGCCTCTCCCTCCCCGTATTTTAGCTCACGTAATTAATAGACGTTCCCTTACTACACTTTCTGGCATCTGGATCTTCTTCCGCACCTTAACACCAATAAATGATAAGTCTTAGGGAGAGAAAAGAGTTGTTCCATTAATGTTTCCAGCTATACAAGTATCATTAGGTTAATGTATGGAAAGAGAAAGCCCGTATTGCGAAGAACGATGGAAATAAACGATACTCCGCAAGGATCTTTGTTCTTGCAGCTGAAATTTAGCCTCCTACAAAAGTAGTAATAGTTTATATATCAGACGTCCACCTTGGGTTCAGAACTTCCTAAAACTATAAGTATGGAAGGAATGTTGAAGCACTCGCAATGTGGTGCTGTTTAAAAGATGTTGAAAATTTAGTGGTCATATAAAGTATGAAATGAACATGTTTTGGAAATGATGTAAACAGACAATTTGTGAAGGATTCACTCAAGAAGAAGAGACTGCGTGGTGTGTAATATTTTAATATACCTAGGAGTGGCCAATCTGATAGTGCTGGAAATTATGAAAGGACAGAACTTTGGAGGAAAACAAAGAATTTAATGTACAAAGCAGATAATTGATTACATTGATTGCAGTGTATATGTGGAGATGAAGAAATTAGGTCAGGATGGGAAGAGATGGAGGAATGCGTGAAACCAATAGGGATTCTGATGGCGGAGAAAACCACCTACACATAGTTTACTCTTTCAAAAAGTAGGAAAAGCTTATGGTGTCAGGTGGGATTGTGTCATCAGAATCACATCTTTTAACATGCATAGAACAAAAAATTCGTATTTTTCAATCCCGAAACTTCTGCTTTTAAGAGACAAATGGAGAACAACGAAACTGCTTGTTTAGAATAATATGTTGACAATAGTATAAAGACACAGTATGGAGATAATAACCCTTCACAGGTGAATGTGGCTTGGTCTTAATCACAAGATTACCTAACCGGTGAAACAATCGGTTTTTCGGTTCCAATCTTGGTAACTACGCCAGTATAAATCTTCGTAGCTGAGGAATACTGACTGTTTTAAATATCGTGATGGTATGCATCTTTAGTTTTATTGGTATTATTTAATTGTAAGAAATAAAACTTTCGAAATTCTTCCCAAACACTTTTTCGCCTGGCACATTAACGCTTTTTCTGGTTGACACTTGAGTTTAAAGATCTGCACATGGCCGAGAATCCTTTCCTGCAGTGCTTTTCCAGGGATTTTCTTAATTTTTTATATTTTTTTGGCAGCTCCATCGACCAGTCTTATAGTTTAGAACGGAAAGTAACCCATAAATAGTACGAAGGAATGCAGATGATATAAAAAGAAATGCCGCCGCTTTCGCTTGCGTATGTCCACTGTGGTTCCTGGCTCGGATGAATTCACTTTATGAGTGTAACGTTCTTGAGGTAAAATAATCGTCCATGGAGGATTACGTGAGCGGTAACGCGCGAGCATGCATCATTCTGGAGGACGCGGGTTCGTATCCCCGTCCGGTCATCCACATTTCGTTTTTCCGTGGCTTCCCTAAATCACTCCAGGCGAACGCCGGGATTGTTCCTACAATACATCGTGGCCTATTCCTGGCCGTCAGTCCTTTCCCACCTCTAATGACCTCGACGTCGACGAGGCGTAAAGCCATAAGAGAAAAAAAGGGTAGCATTTTGATAGTAACGTTTTGAAGAAAATGGCTAAACATGTATTCCCACATAGCGAAGTAACCAACTACAAGCTACAGAGACGTCATTTTCTCATCAGTTAGTCACGTAGATATCCTCGCAACTAACTTTAGAGTTAGGGTGTAATGGATCTCCGCATCCGCAAGTACGGAACTTTCGAATGAAATCCCACATCCGCTTTCCCATCCGCAATATTTATTATTATTGCGGATGTATAGCGAGTGTTTTGTTTACATTGCAATACATATTATTCTTTTAATTTTATATCAGATTCTGCCCATCGTCTCTTAGCTAGCAACAATGTGGTTGTTTTTTTTCTGACGATATTGTAATAAAAATAACAATGAACTAAATGGTGTTATTAACTAAGCGAAAGTAACTTGCATATAAAGTAAAGCGCCTTCTTCACGGTCCAACTTACAGGAAATCCGTGTGGAACTACCCCCCCCCCCCCCCCACGTAGCACATAACTCTTTTCCCTTTTGATTCCAGAAAACATTTTGTACTGTTTTCTCTTGGCAGACTATTGTAAATTACATACAGAGATAATTAATTGAGGGAAATAAATATTCACATGCTGTTGTGAGTTCTGTTCCTCATTTTAATTGTGAAAAATGATATGAAAGGAAAGCTACGTGGCCTGGCTCGGAACCCCCCCCCCCCCCCCACGTAGCGCAGCGTAGCATTCCAGCCAACCCCTCCCCCCCCTGGACCGAGCCACGTAGTTTGTGCACAGTCCCTAAAAGGAGTCCAACAAAATGTTCCAAGCAATCCTTGCCACTCGTACTTTCTCGCGGCACACCATGTGTCCTTATCGCACTCTCGCGGGATTTTTCCTCCAATCATAATCTAACACCATAGCTTGTTGGACAGCAAGGACTCGTGTTGGTTGTTTGGGAGTCCCAACATCCTACACGCCCTGCATGTTTTTCTCTAAACCATCAAGGATCTTTATCGAAAATCGGATGAACGTAAGTATTACAAGTTGTACTGTGAATGGGCCGCCAGAACGGTGGAAAGGCAGGTGACGGACACGGAGATGAGTGGTAACGTGGAATTGTGCTTGACGTTTGAATTAGTCGAGTCGCGAACACCGCAAAGTTCACATGACAAAGTTTTTTTTTTAGAGGCGTTTGTTATTATGTGAATAATTTAATTCACTTGTGAAATCATCCCACGTTTTTTGTTGTTCAAAGATGAGGCAAAAAATAAATCAATGTGCCAGTCCCGGTCCCGCATCCCGCAAAGATGACTTCCGTTACAACCCTACTTTAGAGTTCTAATGTGGATGTGGATCACTTCATGGCAACAACTGTGATCGTGTTTTACTTTTATATCAAGAAATTTCAACAGTCCGTTCTAAGTTACCAATATTGCCTGGACTATTCTACAGCATTGCTGGAGAATCGTATTCGTGCGGTAAGACAATCAAATGTACAGTATGTCACTGTCCGCGTAAAGTGAGTTTCTTGGAAGTGAATACACAGTCTAAAATCTTAAACATTCGGCATTTGACATCTGCAACGTTCCTCGTCTGTGGATAAAGAATAATATCAATCTTTCAAATTGGCCCTTAACGGTCTTTCGGCTTTTAGTGTTGGTAGCCATCTCATAGCAAATATTAGTTCTTATAGCGTACATTCAATTAAAATATTAGTCTTAAAGTTCAATAGCTATGCGTAGCATTATTTAACCATTGACGTAATCGTTTATTCCAAAATATCTTTATCGGTAAAAAGATTACACAAATTGAAAAAAAATAAGCTGAGTTGACAATTGTGCGTATCTTTGAAATACTTAAAATAACTGTTTCTCCTAAGAGCGTTGCCCACTCTTCGAGATGTTTCGCACGTGAAACTACGTTTGGTGCAAACGGCATGACGCTGAGCTTCTCTCGTGAGGGTCCTTTGAGATGAGAAACACCCCCTCCGCCCACGCAATCGATGTTAGACCGTAAGCGCAGGGAAATCGCACTGGCTCTACCTCATACAGAACTCACCTTATCTGCATACAATTCACAACTTTCTGGATACGCGAGTTTTTTTTTTTTTTTTCTAATTGAAGACAGAACTTAAATGGCCTTACGATGCTCGGTGACGTCATTACAATAGAATGGTCTGTTAAGCAATGTGAAGAAAATCTGCCACTGTCTATAGGAAGGAACAATCCCGGAATTTGATTGGAGTGACGTTGGAGGAAATTTTAAAACTGAACTATGGATAGTCGAATTGGAAAGAGTACCGAACACTATAGCTCGTTACGAGAGGTGGCTCAAGATAAGTTTGCTGTATCCCCACTCCGTTGCCCTCAACCTCACTTGCGAAGGGGAAATTTACCACTGGCGTACTTAATCATAGCGTTCATCTCGAAGAGGTAGGAAGGGAGGGGGAGCTAAGGTGAGGATCGGGCCTCGGGGGATGTAACCTCGAGCCGCCAGTTGGGAGTGAACAGTGTATAGCTCCGAACGTTACCGACTAACTCCCCCAATCCCTCTCCAGGCTCGACAATGTCTACTCGATAGGGAAAAGAATTAAAGATAGTTCATAGTCGTCTGACAGTGCACGCAAAAAGAACAAGAGCAAGCAAAATAATTCGTCGACTTCATACAGTAAAAAATAATTTATCAATACTAATAATGATAATTTGCGTAGCAAGTTCGAAGACTCAGAGTTTTAAATTGGCCGTGCAACCTTCTTCACCCACCTATCGTAAGTCTGCGATCCTTCAGCTTATAATGGGCATACAGTTGTACATGGAATTCGAACTATGGAAATTTTCTTGCCTGCTTCACATTCAGTAGTTACATGTTACTGCAGGTGAAGAACATGTTAATGGATTATGAAAACCACGGCCAGAATCGTGTTTCACACAGGGATTACTTTGGAGTCTTACGACTCCATGCCACTAGACCGCTCATGAACATGACACATACTGTTACAAGCGTTACAAACAATGATCCAGGAAGAAAAGAAGAAAAAAAGGGAGTATAGCATTGTGACCCCGAAGGGTAGTTCAGCCGCCGGTTGACAGTTTCGATTGCCACGCATGCGCCTGTGTCGCGACTGGACAACTGTTTTACGGGGAATCTGAACCACAGAGCGCCCTAGAGTACTTCACCTGAAAGAAACAAAGCTTTGCCATAGGTGAAGATCAGTTTTTTAAAGCCTTAAAAATCCCAGCCGACACCGCACTCCAACCGGGGACCTTCCGTTCCCCAGTCAATCGCCTTAACCCAATGAGCCAACAGACCGCTATCCAGGAATTGTACGAAAGTTAAACTAACTCAGCAGTTAATAATTCCTGTCTAACACCGGTTTGCTTAGTTGATGTTAAGTACGCTAGGGGGCGCCCTAACTATGTGGCTTGGTCTAGGGAGGAGGGGTTGGATAGAAGGCGACGCTAGTCTACGTGGCTAGGTGGTTTCCGAGCCTAGCCACGTAGCTTTTCATTTATATCATTTGTCACAGTTAAAATGAGGTACAGAATACACAACGCCATGTGAATATTTATTTCAGTCATTTAATTATCTCCGTATGTAATTTAATTATCCTATATTCTGGCAGTGCCGCGCATACGGGTCACTTGAAGTCATAGCGTTGGGTTGCACGCGGCCAGCGCATTTGAAGGAAGCGACACCCGACAGCGCATTACGGTTCGAAAAATATTAGACGTGCCGTACCTAGACTAAAATTCGCTCACTGATGTCAACCGGAATTTTCCAAGGCAGTAATAAACAGTTCGTATTGTTATGATGGTTTGAAATAAAGCTGTTTTGATTGGAATCTCCCGCGTGTGACAACACTATCATTTACAAAATAATTCTAATTTTGTTCTGTCAAGTGAATTGCAGTGTAGCTTTAATTATATCGCTCGCTGAAGTGTTATTTCAAGTTCAAAGTGTGGTATGAAGTGGCACTGTGCAATAAACTTTACGAGACTTATCCAAAATGTTTTCCAACGTGTTTTCTCTATCCAATGAGCTATAGAAATCTTTTAAGCAGATCAAAACATCATTCCCTGGTACTGTCGAAAGAAAGTTGACAGAATTACAGCAAAAGAAAAGAAAACAAACAAAAAATTGCTGCTCTTAAGCTGTGTATCCACTACGCGCGGCAAACCCTCGAACACTGGGTCGCGCGGCGATACCTGGCTTTTTCCAGGAACATTCTGGCTTTTTCCAGGAACATTGGCGCGGTCGAACATGCCGCGCTGCGAGCCATTCTCTGTCGGTCTCTAGGCGCGCGGCAAAGGCCCCCCACTGATTAGCTCGCGAGCAGTTGGGACGGCAGTGTCTTTCTTTGAGTTGGCTCGCGCGGCACAGCGACAGTTTACTGCCATGAACAACGAAAAGTGTCGGTATCTAACACAGCTGTATGGTGCGAAAGAATTTTTGTGGAATAGTAAATGTGCAGATTACCACAACAAATAGCAGACACTCCTTGTTCATTTAGTTTATGTAAATGAGGAGATCCATAAGTTTCATTGCTAGAAAACAAATTACTACTGCCAACAACATTTTATTAAATTTCATTTTAACTACTAGACTTATTACAATAGTGTGGAGATGTAATTTGGACAGTAAAGAGAAACATATAAAATTTTTATGTTCCTATCTTGAGTAATTTTCGAGAAAATGTTCCTTAAATTTCAAAAATCTAATTTATAGCAAAGGGCTTTCAACGTATGACAACTACATACACACACTATAGGATGTCGGGTATAAAAAAAAGCAATAATTCTACTTCTAGGACTTTTATAACGCAAAATGAAGGTTTCTCTTGTAGAGGAAAGTTTAAAATAATTTTTGGAACAAAAAACCAAATTTCGATTATTTTTATTTTACCACCTTCGGTTCCGCTTAATAATTAACGTTATAAGTAGTAGTAGGTACATGAGTCTCCAGTTGCTAGAAATCTTAAAGTTATTACTAGTCTCTCGGTAACTGAAATCGCGTGTCGAAACTTAGTGTTCACTTTATTCACACTCGTCCATGGTCGCGAAAACTGACTGTGCCTGCATTGCTTGCCGCGCAACTCTGGCTGGATTGCGCTGCCGCGCGCGGCAGCCGCGCTTGTCAACAGAAACACACGAACATTGGCTCGCGCGGCGATTCCTGGAAAAAGCCAGGTATCGCCGCGCGACCCAGTGTTCGAGGGTTTGCCGCGCGTAGTGGATACACAGCTTTAGTTTTTTTACGCGGCAGGTAGAACCAATGGTTTGTTCTATTTTATCAATAAATGAACAATCAGAGATAAGGAGAATGATTTTAGTAATACCTCAAAAAGAAAGTGATCCTTGAATGTACCCGAGAGAGAGGCTTTTTCCATTTCATTCATAATATTTTTAGGTATAGAAAAGTACAAACGCAGATATCGATTGTGTTCATTGTATACGCAATAATTTTAATGATAGTCTGTTAAAAGAAAACGGTACTAATAGGCAAAAGCCACGTTGGGCGTCGTGGGGAACGGGGGCATCACAGGAGGCCAAAAGAGCCACGTAGTTTATGAACGTCCTCCTAAGACTCTGTACGATGAATCTGTGTATGATTATCGGTTAAGTATAAGCGACGACAGACACTCCTGGAACGTTAAGGCACCACGTCGTTAAGACCACATTTTTAACACAAATGTCGCAGTCTGTCGATTTAATATTTACACTTTTCATACGAATTTTCGTGTTTGGAATCATCGGAACCTATGTTTGAGCATAGACTGCGCTTCTGGAGGTTGACTTCGTAATAAGGGAGCGTCCATAAACCACGTAGCTCCATTTTGGCCTCCTGTGAACCCCCCCCCCCTTTTTCACCCACGAATCCCATCGTGGCTTCTGCCTCTACCCCCCCCCCCCCTCCTCCACAGTCTCGTGGCACGTAGCTTTTTCCCTTCTTGATTCCAGAAGACATTCTGTACTGTTTTCTCTTGTTAGACTATTGTAAATTATATACGGAGATAATTCCTCTCCACACCAATTTTTAGAGCGTGCCACGTAGCCTATGGACGCTTCCTAAACATTATAGTCTATGATGGAAAATGGATTTGTTTCCAACTCCGATCATATTTCAAAGCAACCAAAGCACTTTTTTGTGTTTTAAGTGTTTTTTGGATGAAATTTATGTTTATTAATTCGCTTATGACAGTTTACATTTATTGCCAAAACGTTTGTTGCGCGTTATGTTCGACTCCTGCCCATAACATTTTAGACAGTAATTATCCTTTCCTCCCACCCACGTTGTAGATGTCAGCTAGTTATGGACGATGTAATCTGAAGGCAGTGAGTTTTATCATCTATATGTAAGCTAAAGTTTTTTTATGTTTCTAGGTTGAAAGAGGAATTGCTTGTCAAAGACATAGAGTATAAATATCGTGGCTCGACATTTGATTATGAACTCAGTTGATTTTAAAATCCGGGACACAGTGGTGAGGTGATGTACCATGGAACTGAGAGAATTTGGAAACGAAACCGTGGTCAGGCCATTGCTGGAGTGTGATAGAGTATTATGGCACCCACATTATGGGAATCAAAACAGGTGTTGGAGGGCTTTTAAAGGAGAGCAGCTAGGTTTATTTGTGGAAATTACAGCAGAGCACAATCAGTTACCAGTATGATAAAAGAGCTGTTGGTAGTCATTGGAAAGCAGGTGCTGGGAGTGTATTAGGTGTAAATTAGTGACGATACTAGGTTGGCTCTTAGTAAAAGAATTAGGAGTAGCACATGGAAGAAAAAACTTGAACATGACCTCAGACTAGCACTTCTTTCAGGCGTAAGATAGTGGCAGAATTTTCTTTTGTAGGTAGTTGAGTCTAAGACTGGAATAAATTACCGAGAAAAATCCTGAATAATTTATGGCTAATTGACAGAATTTAAGATTTTTAAAAAAATTGTGAAATGTGGAAGTAGGTGAGGCGAGTAAATGAATTAGGAGATACGCTCCATTGCAAGTTCCGTTATATTTTAAAATAAATAAAAAAATAAACGTCAAAATTACTGTTTATTGTCCATCGGTGATAATATGGACGTCAGTTCTCTCATGTGCCGGATACTTGGCCACTGATTTAATGTGAGACCCTGTTCAGCAATGCACGACTGTGTTGTCGCCATTTGCATACTACTTCCTTCACCGAGGGTCAGTGTTCCTCTGCCACTGACGTACGCCTTTGTTATCATATCTCCTTAAGTGTAAGACAACTTGTACAGAGTAATACTGGTATTAACTCCTTCACAGGACAGAATATGTCGACAAGCGTAGTTCCTACTCACCATCTCGAGTGTTAAAGTACCTGTTTCGTTTCCGCAGTGAAATCACTCTGTGTTTCATCAGTCGGTGCCTTTGGTCTCTTTTGATAGACAGTTTTTAATCACCAGCAGTAGGTTTCATCCTTTCTCTTTATACACAGACTTAATTTCATTTGTTCACTGTGCTAACAAAACAGTTCTGCATTTGCTTATATGAGAATCTACGTCCTATCTCCTATTTTTGTTAGTTTATTCCACAAACGTCTTCACCCATCTTTTCCGATTTCTTAATTATCTGCTCAGAACATTCTTCTTTAATGCCTCACGTATATGTTTACATTTAGCCAAATAGAAATTAATCTGGTTTCTTGAACATAATAAAGAGAAGATAAACATCCAGTTCCCGTAATCTTTCATATTTAAAGGCCAGTTATTAAGCCTTCGAACTGACTACAGTTTGGCTAAATTCAAGTGTTATTACGCGGTGTAACATTTATACAGTAGTTATTTTTTTTTAACTCCTCTATTTATTTTGATGAGAACCCTCTATTTTCACGCGCGTTGGTAATGCTTAAAGTTTTTATATCTATCCATATAAATAATAACTATTTTCTGGAATTCTGTCTCATGTCGTACGACACGCATTTTAAATGCTTCTTTCGACAAAAGTACACAATGACCTCGTAGGAAATGAAAAGGATTTATGTCTCCTATGTGCCATTCTGCCGAGAGATTCGTTTTTACAAGACGAGTTTAACTCTTTCAGCTGGGTTTGCATCATTTTTTAATATTCAGAAAGTAATATTAATTGCGCATTGAGCTTTTTCGAGTAAATTTTCAAAACTGCGTCGTATGCACTACGGATGCTGTGTTCGTGCCGTGAGGGACTGAGATAAAAATGTTTATTCGAAGGTGTAGAACAGGTTCAGAGAAAGAATGTGCGATTAACCAGTGAATGTTGATGTACATGCATAAGTACAGGCACGACGTAGGGAGTTACAGTGCAGAGAACGAAATTACAAACAGTATATATATTGAAAATTGTTAAAGTGTGAAACTTGACACATTTGTGGTCGACAGAGTTAAAATATTTCTTTCATACAAAAGCAAATAATCAAGCTAAGTATGAGCCACCT
>JARYHS010004559.1:0-14776 GCA_031002005.1 Vandiemenella viatica
TTTAGATAACCCATCTCTTATGCCTTTCCTAACTTGTCCTTCTCTGGTATGTGGTACCATCCGCAACAAGAACAGCTTTTTCTTTGCTAGATACTGCCTTCTTATTCTGTTTCTGCTTATCTGATTTTTTTTCCATGGTTCCATTTCCCGTCTTCAATCGCGCTATAAGATACCACTAATGGCACCACACACCAGCACCCCGGACCAAAATATAAACCAATGGTATACCATGACTTGCAATAATAAACACACACACAGAATCAGCAACATATTTAGGAAACGAGGCATACGAATTGTGTTCAGGACAAATAAAACAATATACAAGCACCTGAATATCAACTCTGAAAGTGACTTGTACCAACAATCAGCAATATATCAGCGGACATGCCAACAGTGCAAAGCGATATACACAGGTCAGACATTCAGAAATTTTAACATACGATACAAGGAACACATAAGAACAATAATATGCACAATCCACTCTAAACTTCAGAGCATTCATTAGATCACAATCATCCCCATACAACTATACAGACAGACATGAAAATCCTACAAACAGGCAACCATTAAACATCTGCTGACAGTGTAAGAAAGCTACCAAATACACAAAACCACAAGAATGGAAAAAACAGTACTAAATGATTGCACCAATTTAACAAATAACACACTATTAAACACATTTTAAAAAAAACAACAACCTTTACACATGAAAATTATCACAGACAATCAGATAATAATCGCAAAACAGTAAATCATAACAGTGACATAAAAAGACAGATAATTTAACAAAAGGTAAACACAGATATAAAAACATAAACAAACGAAATTAGGTTGGTACTACTACAGTCGCAGAACATAGCAACACAGGTATACCCAAACAAGCTCTATTTAGTCACACAAAGTGAATTTGTAGGAAAACAGCAGGTTTTTATTTATTATTTTTATTTCCAGATTTTACATAGATTGCTACCTTGTTACCGAAAGTAGGCCCTTAGTTTCTACGATTTTATTTTTAAAACAATTTACTTTTCTGTTAATATTTTTAATAGAGCTAGATAAATATTCTAAAGGATTTAACGATTCTAAAGTATTCTACTAATTAATCTACCATCTGCTTTAATTCACACCAAAACAGTAGGTGAAGGCTTGAAAAACAGTTGACTGAATGCATAACGGTAACTCTAAAAATGGGTCGGTAACGTGTATAAAGTGCTGTTCCAGATCACCACATTATCAGGAAGTACAGTAAACATACATTGATTTGAACTGTATTTTAGAAATGGAATTGTACACAATAACCCAACACCACTGGGACGAAACGCATAGGGGGGGAGGGAGGGGGTATAAAAACATTTACAAAACATTTCTTTGTAAGCGACGTTATATAAAAAAAATTGATCAGTAAACTGTGGAAATAGCCAACAACCAAGTTATTAAAGTGTGGTCTTGCGGCGGTGTATAAGTTGCAGGCGCATCGTAGAGAACTGTTAAAATTTATCAAGCATCTTCATGCCTAGCTGATGAGGGGGAAAATAATACGGTTACTATTACAGGGCGATGTTTTTTATGTTGGTCAGGCACAGTCCTTCCTGTTACTCAGCTAATATTGCTTTTAATTTGAAAGTTTGTTGTTCCTGATTTTGTTACAAGTATATTGCGCAAGCTCCTTGGTCCCGACATCCAAAGAAATCTATGCAACAAATACCCACTCGCTTTTCATAGGTTAGCACTTCACAGAGCGAGTTATTCTATAAAATTGTAAACATAACTTCATTTCGGATTTTTTTTTAAAACCCCTTTTTTTTTAACGAGTTTTATTTTCAGTTTCTCAGAGTAATAACGTTCACTAATGCTTGTAAAAGGAAATCTTCAAAACCAGTTCCTATTATAACTCGTAAATTTAATTAAAGCATAAATTCAAATTACAACTTTTATTCCAGTTGTATCGGAAATAGAGATTGGTGGAAAGATATACGGACAAATTTTGATTAGCCAATTCTACCGTCTTTATCATGGAACATTTTGTTTTATGGTAAAGAAGTTGTGTACAAATGGAGTAGTTTACAGATTTCGTTATTCTAGTAAATAAGTAGTGAAAATCTCAGAGACGGAAACCATAGCACACCAGACTCTACATAAAACATTCCTACTCAACTACTTTCAATAAAACTTGTTGAAAACCACTCTCTATATCTCGAAACTATTGGGGTCTGTAATTAATTACGTCATGATCGTGAGGGAGAGATCGTAATTATTCTGTAGCTATGTTCCAGAAACTGTGGTGCAATAACGCACGAGTCTGGTGGCGCGTGGGAATCGCGGGACGGTTTGCCGAAGTCACTCCAGGCGAAAGCCAAGGTAATTCCTTGAAAAGACCAGGGCCGAATTCCTTCCAGTTTTTTGCCTTCAATCACTTTACCTCTTCTAATGACTCCTACGGCGACGAGTCGTACAGCCCGAAGAAAAAAATCCAATTACAGATTAGCTTCCGATTTCTTGAACTTTTAACGCTTGTCCGATCTGTTAAACAAGTTGGAAAGCAGAAATACTGAATTACTGGACCCATCGACTGTAACATGAATCATACAGAGAATTTCTTTTATTCCATAGTTTGTGAGAAAGGTGACATTGAATTTCTCTTAATTCCAAGCGTATGTTTTTATGACAGCCTCGATGTTAGAAACAGAAGGTAACCTGCACTGGTTATTCAGCTTTATCCGTTAATTCTGCTCTAGAATTTAATTAACTCCGGCAGTTAAGGTTCTTCTTTTTGAATCAAGCTAAAAAAATTAATTTTAAAAATATACTTAAAGGAGATACATCTGTATGTTAGTATAAATATTTTTATATGAAACAGACAATTGTATTTCCTTTAAATAGTATAGTTGGTAGCAAACATTACAAATTTCTAGGGATTCCACAAAAAAGTAGTAATTATGTTCGTTTCTGAAAGTTATTACTTTTTTTTTTTGGTTTTAGCGTTTGTGATGTTCACTTTTGCTGCTAAAGGTATTTTTTTTTTTTTTTTTGTAACTGCTTTACGTCTCTTTTTAACATCGAGGTCTTTAGAGACGGGAAAGGATGGGGGGCAAGGATGGGGGCAAGGAATGGGAAGGAATTCGGCCATGGCATTTTTTGAAGGAAGCATCCCGGCATTTGCCTGGAGTAATTTGGGGAAACCATGGAAAACCCAAATCTGGATGCCCGGACGGGGATTCGAACCGCCGTCCTCCCGAATGCGAGGCGAGAACGCTAACCGTTACACCGCCCCGCTCGGTTGCTAAAGGTAAGTTACTTTCTTGCAAAATCGATTAAATAATGATCTATGATGTGGATGACGTACAAACACACAAGCTCATTGCTAGCACTTTGTACAAAATCGTTTTTCGAACAAAATCTAAGGTGAATAAATTGTCTCTCGATTCAGTGGAAATCTCCCGGCGAGATTGAATGTGTGAAGAGTTATCAATATTCGGGCAATGAATAACTGATTGCAGCCCATTCGCCGTAAGACCTTGCATCTTTGCTCGTACCACTACGTGAAGTGCGGTGATATATTCGGCACCGAGGGATGGTTTCAGTGGTCCATTATTTAGCGTTGCGCCCTGTCACTTGGCTGCTATCAGTCAAGATGCACAGCAACCCCTATCCCTCCCTCCCTCATTAGCAGTCCTGTTCATATATTTAGACGGCCATTAAGGGGCTCTTAGCCAAATATTTTGTGATAGCCGTTGACGTGCTGTACGGGGTGACGCCAGGTAGTCGAGGTCACGGCATTTGCATGGCACACGAGATAGACTCGTTGGAATACATTATGGACGTCCCCAGTGATGGATCTCCCATTTGACGCGAGCTGCTCTCATATAATACGGCTTCCCGTAGTGAGATTGATATGGGCCAGACCTCCTCCCGGTTTATTCCGTATTCAAACAGGGCCGTTGTGTGCGCGCAGTCGGTATGCTAAGGAGGGGTTATTGATGGTGCCGGGGATTACTGGAGAAATCATAATATTGGGACGGATCCACCCGAACCGCCGTCGGAGCTCCATTGTGCGCTGATTGGCAACCTGCGTCCAAATGAATGGGCCTCGTTCATTATGTATGCTGCGCTGCCTCTTGATTGCGGCTGTGAATGCATCCTAAACGACGCCGTTTCGTTTAAGCTGCCGACTGAGCTCGACTCTAAGTGCCAAGACACTTAAGGTTCTTTCTCGTTAAATAATTTGACAGAAAACTACACATATGTTAGTGATTTTTGGCTGCGCAATTTGTTCCATAATCGTGCAAGTGAGACGTTTTTTAACTAACCAAAACACAGGAAGAATATTGCTGTGATTTTTCCAAAGATAAACTTGGTTGATACAATCCATTAATCATCATCATCATTATCACTTGACTTTTTTGCTTTTGCAAGTTGTCTGGTATAACTTCTCCCATTTTTGTCGATCTCTTTCCATCAACTCCCTTGGCCTTTATGTCTCTCAGAACATGCTCCATGCACCCTCTCGGTGCTTTTCTGATATGTTTTCTTCCTTATCTTTTCAAGAGCACTAACTTCTGTATTCTTCACTCCTGCATTCTCATGAAATTACCCTGCTATTGTAATCTTTTCTTCTTTAACATATCGAGCGTGGTGGTGTAACAGTTAGCGTTCTGGCCTCGTATTCGGGAGGACGGCGGTTCGGATCCCCGTCCGGGCATCCAGATTTGGGTTTTCCATGGTTTCCCAAATCACTCCAGGCAAATGCCGGGATGCTTCCTTCAAAAGGCCATGGCCGAATTCCTTCCCATTCCTTGCCCCCTTCCCCAATCCTTTCCCGTCTCTAAAGACCTCGCTGTTAAGAGACGTTAATCAGTTTTTTTAAATTCTTTAACATTTCTTCTATTGCGGTGTTCTCTGATATTTCCATTTCAGATCTTATCCTTCCAGGTGACGTTTTCTCTATTTCTCAAGAACTTCATCTTTGTTGACTGCAATTTGCTCGTCTGTTTGGTTCATGACTATGCTTTAGAGCCATAGGTCAATATTCGTTGGATCTTTATACAGCAAGATATTTACTTCCTTATCTCTAAGATTCATCAGCATATATTTTTAAATACATGATAAAATGTTTCACACTTTCTTATTATCAGTCCTATTTCATTCTTCGTCTGTCTATTGGTTGTTTCTTTACTTTCCAAGTAGCAGAACCACTCCATCCATTGCAATTTCTTACTGTCGAGAATCACAAGTGTTTCTTGATACCTTCGTTATATTTTTTACCCACACTCATTCTAAAATCCCACTGTAATCGCTCGTTTTCCAAGTTCTCTCTGTAGATTTTATTCTGTCTGCTCCTATAGATTGTAAGTCCTTTAGTAATCCGACTATAACATTTCTCGTACTTCATATGCTGCGGCTGTGTCTGAGATACTCCACAAAGGACTTGTAATGAATCATACTTTGATAGTTCTCACGTAAGGGAAAATGTTATTATTTGGTGAAACAGTTTGCTCGATTTTATACTGAAATTTATTCCTTTCAGCATACTCAAATTACAGTTTCACCTCAAAGTCCTGTTGTACTTCTTCCCCGCACCAAATTTTAACAGCGATGACTTCATGTTTGGATGATCAAGGGAAGGGTTATAAGCTCCTGTGGAATAGTGAAATAGCACAGTTCACAACAGCAACTTACTGGAGGAACACAGGTAAGAAGTTATAACGAAAAATCCATCAATTGTGAATACTTTGTTGAACAATTTTTTTTGGAATGGAGGTGTATTATATTAAATATTACCGTAAGTTGTGTTACTGTAACGAGCCGCGCTGTCGCCACGTTACAAGGTGCATTTTTATTACATATGTAATAATATAAGAGTAATTTACATAAATCTTGGGCGACCACCTAAATAGATTTTAGTTGTGATTTTATAAAGTACGCAAGATTCCAAGTGAGGACATAATGAAATGGTGAACATACAGTGTATCTTGGTATAGCGAATATTCAAGAATTATTGAGCTATGTAGGCTTGAAGCTAATCTTGGTGTTCCCGAGCCTTGGCGACAAGAAGTCGCGGATTTGGGATTTGCCAGACCACACACTCTGCTCCCTGGGGATGGTCGGTCAACGTCACTCGCCCGGCGGGAAAAGCCTGCCACCCGACACCCGAATGTTCTCTCACCCCGGCGAACTTAGCCGAATATGTCCGACCTCTGTTAGATACTTTGGCCAAATCACATATCGAGGATATCACGTGACATTAGGTGCCGACCTGAAGATCCAATCAAAATGAGCGTATAACTCAAAATCCTGGGAATTTGTGTTTTATGTGAGCTTCGAGACTGCAAAGGGGCGGAGCAAGAAGTTTCCTCGTGGACCGAAGAGCGAGGAGCTGACATTCTAACTTCGATCTTCGATCGCACTAGTCTGAGGTTGACTTGGAAAGTTGACTTCTTTCGCCAATTGCCGCTGTACGATTTCTGGCTGGCAGCTTGCATTGCTGGAGCAAGCTTATCGCAGCAACACAGCCGGTAATGCGATGATGCGCATTGTCAGACCAGAGATGCCTATAGCCGACTTGTGAGATAATCTCACATACCGTGGGTCCGCTCCATTCGCCGCAGACATCAGACGCAGAACTACAATGGTAATTTATTACGACCAAGCCATCTGATTGTACATTCCGTGAAACAGAACCCGTAAGCGACTTTGAGAGGATAGGTCCATGTTCTCACTTTGTAATTGTAAAAACCCCTGAGCTAGCGGCATAATTTGCCAGAACTAGTTATTTTCGAATGATATATTGTTCATTCTGGCGCCCATGATTTTCTTTTTAACTGTAAAGTCACAGTATTATGATACCTTTGTCTGAGGTCATCATAACTTGTATTTTTATTGTTCCAATTGTCATTATTTCTTGCATTTTGATTCCGAGATATATTTAAAAGTAAATATACAGTTGTTTGCTTGCTCATGACGGCTAATTGTAACTCTGAGCGTTGCTTTTATGATTTTGCCAATTTGTGTTAATGTTAACAATAAATTCGCTCAGACTTGTAATCGCCAGTGATAAGAAAATAAATGTCATATTGTGACAATTTTTCCTAAATTCCAACTAACGTCGAGATTCTTGCAAAATTAAATAATTTTCACTCCTTCATAAAAATTAAAATTAAAAATCCACAATTATTAATCATAAAGGTATGAAATATAATTGTAACGTGGTTTGCCCACCAAGGCACCTACCACAATTACTTAAAATGCATTGCATCAGCCGAACCTTACTTTCGTGTGACTTATGTGTACTGAATGTAAATTAAATTTACTAAAATCTATTTTGTACAAGCTTTTAAAAAATAATGTAATAAATAGTTTTCTTTTTGCCAGATGATTATTCGCTTTGCACCTTTGTCACTCAAATGGTATATATGGATCAAAAACACAAATAAACAGTTGAAAAAATTATAATAGGTTTTAGAAAAGTGTTGAATTTAAAAATGATTTTTTTTTTCTGGAGATATCTATTCTGCGATTCATCTATACCAGCGATACTCAACCCGCGGCCCGTCAAATCCATCCACGTGGCCCGAAGCCTAGCAATTATAAGTCGGATTTATCGGAAATTGTCAAAAATTTGTAACAATGTCAACAGTTCCATTGATGCTAAAATAAATGTTTGTTTTTAAATGTGGAGTTTTATTGTACTGCAGGTTATTGCAGCCCATCGTGATAAAGCAATAGCGCTTAGGCGGTCCAGGAAGAAAAAAGGTTGAATGCCGCTGATCAATACTGAAAGATATATTTAATTATTGTTTTTCGAAACGATTATCTGCTGAAGTATGAATTTTGTTAAAATAATTCACTTATTTTCCGAAAACCATAAACTTCAGGAGCTACATCACTATAAATTTCGAAGAGATTTTTGTGTTAGTACTTTCAGTAATAAATGGAGGAATTAGATCTTTTAGTGGTTTTTCTACAAAAATGGCACAAATCGTTAAATAAAGAGAAAAAACTAAACATTTTAAGAGTTGGAGGGCTGTCGGTTTTCATTTGATACTCATCAAGATTATCCAAAGAAAAAAATTCCTTCAATCCCCTACTAAACTTCCCATGATTACTGAAATGTAACGCAGTCTCAACTTTTTAATTTATAAGGTGGAGAATTTACCAGGCTGTTACAGCCAACAAAAGGGAATGATACGATAAATGTTCCGTCTTTCATTCAGAAAATACGTAATCCTAAATACATGCAAAATATTTCAAATGCTGAAAAGAATTAAACATCAGTAAACCTCTTGCATTGTAGCTTTAATACGTAACAAAAGTTAACTGCGGGACTACAAAAATGCTGTGAAAACATCTTTATTTTGACCGCAGATTATGCGTAAGACTCAAGAAATCTTTTATTTTGGCAACAAACGCTATTGTTGTAAGTTAGAGGTCTAAATTGTCCCTCATCATTAAGATGGTCGACTGATAACGGAACTTTTCCTATAAACCTTTCGGCTACTGTGACGTACGCAGGCTTAACGTTATCTTCTGACAGCCTTTTTTTTTTTTAGTCTTTTTGACTGTTGTGCTTTTGTCCTCGTGCACACAAGGGGATCACCTTGCTGGCTGGCTGAGTCCACGAATTCGAAGCCTCTAATAGTTCTGTTGCAATTTCACCTTTTTATTCACGTTTTGTGTAAAAAGTTACTGGAGTTATTTAGAATAACGATGATGAAATATTTGGGGTACATTTCATAAAAACCTGATACGCTTTTCGATAATTAAGTAATTAATTCGCTCTGTCGTCAATTAATAACAATTAGCTTTTTTTTAACTGCTTAACGTCTCTTAACGTTAGGTGGGACAAAATGTTCAAAATTTTAAAGAAATCAGGTCTAAAGTATCGAGATAGAAGAATACTCTATAAACTGTATAAGAATCAAGTGGCTATAATAAAAGTAGAGAATCACGAGAGACATGCAACAGTTAAAAAGGATGTGAGACAGGGTTGTAGTCTATCCCCCTTAATATTCAACTTGTATGTAGAAGAAGCAATGAAGAAAGTCAAAGAAAAATTTCCATGTGGCATAAGTTTTCAGGGAGAAAAAATCAGTTTGCTACGATTTGCTGATGACATTGTCTTGTTAGCAGAGAGGGCTGAGGATATTGAGAAGTTACTGAATGTCATGAACAAAATACTGAAGGAAGAGTTTGGACTGAATATAAATCAAAGCAAGACAAAAGTGATGAAATGTAGCAGAAATGATACCAATACTAATAGATTAAATATAAAAATATGATCGAATGCAATAGGAGAAGTATGCGAATTCTGTTACTTGGGAAGAAAAATTACAACCGATGGCTGAAGCAGGAATGATGTTAAAAGCAGAATAGCGCTAGCAAAAAGAGCCTTCATGAAAAAGAGGAATCTGTTAGTTTCAAATATTGATCTAGGAATTAGAAAGAACTTTTTAAAACTCTTTGTGTTGAGCACAGCACTTTAGGAATAACGGAAATAAAGAAATTGAAGCATTTGAAATGTGGTGCTACAGAAGAATGCTGAAAATTGAGTGGACAGATAAAGTAAGAAATGAACGAATTTTGGAAATGATAGGTGAGAAAAGAAGTTTGTGGAATAAGCTTACAGAGAGAAGAGACAGGCTGGTAGGTCATATTTTGAGAAATGCTGGATTGGTTAATTTGTTAGTGGAGGGAACAGTCGAAGTTAAGAACTGTAGAGGTAGACAGAGATTAGAATATATGAAGCAGATAATTGAGGACGTGGGCTGTAAGGGGTATGTAGAAATGAAGAGGTTAGCACAGGATAGGAAGGGATGGAGGATTGCATCAAACCAGTCAAAAGACTGACGACAGCAAAAAAAAAAAAAAAAAAATTAAAGCCTCTTAACAACGAGGTCTTTAGAGACGGGAAAGGATGTGGGACAAGGAACGGAAGGGAGTTCGGCCATGGCCTATAGAAGGAAGCATCCCGGCATTTGCCTGGAGTGATTTGGGAAAACCCAAATCTGGATGCCCGGACGGGGAAATTAGCTTTAATTGTATCGTCCTCCAATGCATAGGTTACTGTAGTTGGTCTCCAGGGGGTTTTATCTTCCCCCAGTGGGTTAAATGACTTTGAATGCATTAAATACTTCCATGAAAAGACAACCCCGACGAATTACGAATTTATTTCCCCATGAGCTCCATAGTAACATTACACGCAGGTAAGGCAATAGACTTGTCCAACGATACTACTAAGATGGAGCGAGCGTCCGGGTATCCAGATTTAGATTTTCCATGGTTTCCCCAAATCACTCCAAGCGAAAGCCGGGGTGCTTCCTTCATAAAGGTCATGGACGAGTTCCTTCCCGTTCCTTGTCCCCAGTGCCATCCCGCCTCTAATGACCTCGACAAGTCGTAAAGCCAAAAAAAAAAAAAAAAAGTACTCAGATGGAATCACCAACAGGAAATACAGACTAAGATTTGTCAGATATAATGTAATAAGCATTCGTTGCAGGCAACTGTGTATATGGGAATGTTTTAGAATAGGCGTGGAGGTGAGAATGGTGTAGTTATAAAGCAAGGTGGCAGGTGGCGGTGGCGACTGAATGTGCGCCATATGGCGTGTGAGGTCGGCGCGTGCTTTGCTGGAGGTGGGAGTGGGGATACAAATTGCGGCAATTACGGCCGCGGCTGCTCGACGACCTTGCGGACTCGAGGTCAACCCACAGTGAGGCTCCTGATGGACTTCTTGCAACGCGTGAGCAGCGTTCTACGAGTCTCTTATGCCCAGCGCGTGGGACGTGGCAGGAATGTACTGCGTCAGTCTGCTAACGCTCTGTTCATCATTAAAACCAAACAATCATACTCTTCCCTATCATCTTCAACTCTTTGAAGTACTTGAAAGGGTTCCCCTCTCTTTCGAGTTTTTACCCTCTGCGTTGACATTTTCCTCAAGGTCGAAGGTGCCAAAGATATTATTATCCGTTTTTATTAGAAGTTACGATCTTCGTACCCCCCTGTGTGATATCTTGTTCCGATTAATGTGGCAGTCACAAGAGAATAGTTGTCCGTTAGCGTTTTGCACTCGGTAGTACCCACAATGCACCACTGATGTGTTGTTGTTTATGATACTTTGTACCGTACTATCCGACACAATTCTATTTACTCTTCGAGCCTGGTAGGCGAGCTGTAACGCCCAGGACAGGAATTAGGGAGGCCGTGGGTTCAAATCCCCGTCCGTCCATTCAGATTTCGGTTTTCTAAGGTTTCCCGAAATCAGGCAAATTCCCGTTCGGCCTTGGGCACGGGTGGTTTTAATTAAGCCTTTGTCCGTCCTGTGTTGTCTGTACTTGGCTGAAGTAATATTACTTGAAAGAATTACAGTAATACTGGAGCTAACTGTGCAGCCTGGTCACCAAACCTTTTTTTTAAAAAAAAATCTTTCAAAAGACGGATTTTATAGAGCTGAAGGGTAGCAGGGAAACCTTCTAAGGGGTACCAAAGCAGAGACGAGACATGTGATAGAGCTATAGATTGCGTGCTGGACGGATGGCCCAGTTAGGGATTGTCCATAAACTACGTGGCTCAGTCTAAGCGGAGGGGGGAGGGATTGGCTGAAAAACCACTCTGGACTACGTAGGGGGGGAGGGGAGGGGGTCCAAGCCAGGCCACGTAGCTTTTCTTTCATATTATCTGTCACAGTTAAAATGAGATACAGAACACACAGAAGCACGTAAATATTTATTTCCGTCATTTAATTATCCCCGTGTGTAATTTACGATAGTCTGAAATGAGAAAACAGTACAAAAGTCTTATGGAATCAATAGGGAAAAAAAGCTACGTGGGGGAGGGGGATTAGAGACAAAAGCCACGTCAGGCTATGTGGGAGGAGGGGTGGTTCACAGGATACCAAATAGAGCTACGTGGTTTATACACGCTCCCTTATAAGGCAGTTTCCTGGGGATCGAAAGGTCACTGCGTCGTATTTGCAGGCGCTCAATTTTATCTTCATTTTTGTCAACCCTTCATAGAGGATTTGAATTATTCCACAAGCGCACACACTTTTTATAGATTTATGTATCTTGGACTGTGTAACGGTCAGTTGAAACATTAAGTTAATACCAGTAATTTTTTAGACTCAGTATATCCTGCACACAGCTCATAACAGAGATATCAACTCGAATATATATTTTTTCTTTTCTTTTTAAATGACCAATGGTTTTTCAGTTCATATAAAGCCACGTAGCAAGAGTTGGGAAATGCTACGGGCCTCGCGCTTTCTTGGGGGCTCGGATAAGATGCCCCCCCCCCCCCTCGTCCCCCAGGTCACATGGGCGACCTATTTTTTTTATATCGTTAACTTTAATAAGTAACTCAAACAAGGGCCTCTTTTTCACATTTGATACAGGTTCCGCGCTGTTTTAATCCGGCTCTGCATGTAGCCAAAAGCCATCCACAGGTTTTTCATTTTCTCAACTATCGTATTTAGCATTTCATCAGTCGTATTATCACTTTGCATAATGAGGACAGCCCATGACGAACATAATACGGGAAGAGATAGTGTGACAGCATTAATCCTGATGATCAAATATTTAATGAAAGGGGCCCCTGTTGTAAATCAGCCTTTAACACTTCCTGTGATGAAACTTACAGTATCGTGAAGTCTTACTCTTTTTTTAATAGTGATGCATACTTCACAAGTTGCGAGTGGAATTATGAATAAGAGCAACCAACAATTCTAATCGTAATCTTGTTGTAGGCCATGTTCTGCAGTTGTTGCATAAATATTTTTGAATAAAAATCCGTCTTCTAACAACTGTTTTTTTATTGACTTGTATCTACCAGACGCGTTTCGCCCTTCTGGAGTGGGGCATCGTCAGTGGCTATAAATAACAATATTATCATCATATTTGTGTATGTGAATTATGCCTCTTTACATTAATTATATACATATGTTCATGCTTTAAAATTTTAACTTCTGTATGTTCAATCTGCTATAATTATTCTATATATTGTTTTATATTATTCCGTGTTCAAACAATAAATTCACTTCTTAGTACTAAATTATCTCTATGGTTACAATCTTTATGTACATAAACTCTACTTACTAAAAATTGTTGCAGCTAGCACATGTCAGTCTGGAACAGCACCTTCAGCAATTTCTGCACCGTTGTTTCTTGCTACACTTTAGCACCTTCCGCAATTTTCTGCACGGTTGTTTCTTGCTACACTTTAGCATTATTGCTCACTGTATAATTTGCTGTTAAACTGCACTTTTTAACTACATCAACTAGTTATTGTGTTTACATCGATGTGTTTATTATGTATGTACAGTGGTACCAACCTATTTCTGTTGATTATTGCTTTGTTCAGTTTTGTTAAATTATATTTTTTTTTGTGATTATCTTATCTATTATTTGTGATTTGTGAGTAATTGTGTTGGTTTTCATGTGTTGTGGTGTTTTCTATTGCTTTGTATAGTGTTTTGTTTGTTAAATTTGTGAATTCATTTAGGACAGTTTTTCCCTGTGTGATGGCTTTATGAATTTGATAACTTTCTTGCACTGTTAATAATTGTTTCTTATGGTTGTTGATTTTTAGAATTTTCATATCTGTTTGTATAGTTGTGGGTGGGTGATTGTTATCTAATAAATGCTCGGCATATGTGGAATGGTTTGTGCATTTTATGGCTCTGATGTGTTCTTTGTACCTAGTATTGAAGTTCCTAGCTGTTTGACCTATTATATTGCTTGGCACTGTTGGCAAGTCAGTTGGTATATTCCTGACTGTTGGAATTGGTCAGTTTCAGTGTTGGTTTTTAGATGGTTATGTAGTGTGTTATTTGTTCTAAGTGCTATTTGAATACCTTGTTTTTTGAATATATTGCTTATCCTGTGTGTATGTTTGTTGATGTATGACATTGTGTACCATTTCTTATTAGATTGGTTCTGGATACTGGTGTGTACTGTATTGGGTGATATCTGTTTGTGTGCTTTGTTCATGATTTTATTATTTATTTGTGTAATTAATTTTTCTGTGTAACCATTATTCTTAGCAATTTGTACAATTGTTTTATATTCTGTGGTATACTCATTTTTAGTTAGTGGTATGTTGTTTAATCTGTGTAGCATATGTCTGAGTGCTGCCTGTTTATGGTGTTGAGGATGGTTGGATGTATTGTGTATTATGGTATCAGTGTATGTGGGTTTTCTGTAAATGCTGAATGCATGTAATTGATCTTTCTTGCTGACTGTTATGTCAAGGAAGTTCAGTTTATTATTTGTCTCCATCTCTATTGTGTGGTGTGACAGCGTCACCCACAATGAATATAATCAAATCATTATTAATTATATTCATATTCTTTCTTTTTTTCTTTTTATTATATTCAAGTTTATTAATTATTTAATCTTGGAACGTGTAAATAAATTATAAATAATGATGGTTTGTCTGAGTAGGTTAAATGTATGTTTAAACCAGGGCGGCCGAAGGTATAGTTTATTATAAATTAATTTTTCTGTAAACGCATGGCTCAGAACGCTTAAATATTGAAGGCTAGAGACTGCCATTTCGGCCGTTGAGGGTGGAACAATGGAGCAGGCGAGGCGACTCGGTGGCGCCGGGCCAGCCCAGCTTGAGTCCCGTTCGAAATCGGACAACGACCTACCCCACCTTGCCGCTACCCGAAGGCCAAGTAGGAAACGCGCGAAGGAGTCAGCGAATGTGACGCGTGATATTAAACACGTGACGACGGAAATGTGTAGCTAGCCAATCCCGAACATTTATTGGGGGCTACAATACA
>JARYHS010004560.1:0-38549 GCA_031002005.1 Vandiemenella viatica
TCTAGGTCAAAAGAATATATATGTTGGTTTTTAATTAATAACAGCTAAGGACTATGTAGTAATGCCAAGGTGTCTAAAATGCTGGGACCTTGGGCACATTAGCAAAAATTGTCAACAGGCGGACTCCTCTTGCAATCATTGCGGGGGGGTTTGCGATAAGAGGGACAACTGTACTAAAAAAGAGCGCCTGCGGTGTAAGTTCCCTGCGCGAGAAGGGGTAAGACATGTAGACAGAAAGGCAAGGATTGCCTTACATACCAAATGCTGGTGCAATGAGTAATCGGCAGTACCGATTATGGAGATACAAACTAATATCAAAAATAAAAAAGTGAAATCGCCTTCTAAAAGACGTAGGGATGCACATCGAGCGGTGAAATATCGAACCGAGCATGAAGTGACTACGTGCGAAATGGTGATTCAAACTGTAGAACTTGGACAGGGAAGTTCCGTTAGTCCTAGAAGAGCAGGTATAGGATTGTTTAAAGGCCCGACCCTGATAATGGGAGAGTCAGGAGCGGCATCAGTGCAGGATGGTCAAGGAAGAGTGGAAAAAACCGACAAATTGACCCTACTAACATCTATTGGGATATAGAAGAGACTGTTCGGTTATCTCGACTGGAGCAAGAACCTACGCTAACAATGGCTCTGCGTCACCTTACTAGGAGTCTACACGAGGCGGGTAGGATTATTGCATTTCCGCATTAGAGGTTGTTGATTGGATCCAATTAAAAGCGAGTAATTTTTCTGCTGAACCATCGGAATCACTTCAGTTAGTGAAGAGAGTGTTCGACAAAAGAGACGAGATTTTTGATCCTGACCAAATCTACAAGCAGTTAGCGATGACCTATGGCAGGATCGTATTCGATCCACTGCAAAATTAGCCACACTGCAATGAGTATAATCGCCATCCTTAATGGCTACACTAAAGATTATACAACTAAATTCAAGGAGTAGCAAGTTGGTCCTGCAAAAGGTCCGCAAGCTGGCTGAAGAAAATTGTTGGGATATACTATGTTTGCAGGAGCCGCACTCCGCCGAGGGTCGGATCCCATAGATGCCTGTAACAGCACAAATAACAACGCAGGGACCCGTACCAATGGCGGGGGTGGTGGTTTTCAATAAGAACATAACAGTTACCAAGATAACGCAGTATTGGGAGGAACATGTGATGTGTGTGGAGATCTGTACCACCTGCTGCAAAGTGGTTCTTGTAAGGATGTATTCCCAATATAAAGATGAAATAGATGGTTACTTAGAAAAGCTTCGCCGCATTTGCAATGAGTAGCTGGAAATAGGATCATAGCGATGGTTGATGCAAATGCGAGATCACCGCTCTGGTTCAGTGACGGCACAAATGAAAGAGGTGAGATGCTGGAAGAGACGATCAATGAGCTTCAGCTGGAGGCAAGGAACACGCTGGATAATCCACCGACATATAACAACAGAGAAGGAGCGGAATCAAACATAGGTGTAACGCTCACTAATGAGTTGGTAGGAAATATGTTGAAAAGGTGGCAAGTTTTCGATCACCTAACCACCAGTGATCACAACGTTATTTCATTCGAGATATCCAAAGAAAGGATGATAGATGGATTAGAAAATTATACTGTGAGAAAATATGATCTGCGGAAAGAATCCTGGGATAAGTTATGTCAAGTGTCCTGTCTGCCGGAGGGGCTCATGGTCTGGCTGGATGTAGACTATCAAGCTAGAGAACTAACAAGGGCAATACAAAGAGCCATGAGGGAGGCAATACCTCTCAGCAGGAATGTGAGGTACGTGACATTCCGTGGAGCGAGAGTTTGCAGAAACTGAGAAGTGATATGCGCAAACTAAGGAGGGAGTTGCCCCTGATAGAAAAATTCTTCTTGAGAGTTATAGGGACAAAAAGAGGCAATTTGGGGATCTGCTAATAAAACAAAAATGAGAAGCTAGGATTGTTATATCTTATCTAATTTAAGATCGGATCCTTGGGGCATCCCCTACAATGTCGCAGCTGGGAAATTGAGACCGCCTACAACCTTAACGACGGTCAGGAAGTCGGACGGCGGGATGACCAGCGACTGGAGCGTTAACAGCAGTGGAATTGTCGAATGCTTTACTACCGGACAATTCCATGGTTAATGAGACAAATGAGCAAACGTTTGAGCGAGAACAGTTAGCACAATTATACGTTACTGAGGTAACCTCAGGTGAAATCTGAGTTGAGGAAGTAATAGCGGCAATAAATTCAATGTCAAGGAATAAGGCACCAGGCCCTGATGGAATATCAGCTGAAGTGCTGCAGGCGCTGGTGGTCGATAAGGTTCGGTCCCTGACAGATTTATATAATAACTGTCTCCAGTATGGGAGAGTGCCTAATATTTGGAAACAGAGTGAGGTGTTGATCTTGAAAAAGGGGGCAACAAGGATCAAACTCTTGCTAAGTCCTATCAGCCGATCTACCTGCTTAATGTGCTGGGGAAAGTTTATGAGAAAGTAATTATCATTCCGTTGCATGCTCATAGAGCTTAACGGTTGAATTAAAATCAATCTGGTTTTAGGCCATGCAGATCGACCGAGGATGCTATAAATAGAGTTATTAGTATAGTAAGTAATAATAAGTCTAACTACGTAGTGGGAATCTTCGTGGACATCTCAGGGGCTTTCGATAACGTATTAGCCGTTTGAGGCAGATTCAATGTCCAAGTGATATATACGCGGTTATTAAGGATTATTGTAAGGATAGATATGCTACCCTGAGATGTCCCCGAGAGATAACTGAGAAAAAGCTAACAAAGGGTTGCCCTAAGTGCTCTGTTGGTGGCCCAGAAATGTGGGACACGAACTTTGAAAGTGCCTTAGAAAGATTAGTGGGTTTAGAAGGGATTCTATCATCTGTAGCTTTTGCTGATGACCTGCTTGTGCTGATAGAAGGTAACAACAAGATGGAAGTTGAGTCTAGGTGCAGAGCTGCTGTGGAGCGTCTGGGCAGTAGGTGTTCAGTGGCAAAACTCCAACTCGCCCCGCACAAGACAGAATATATGTTGTTCAGAGGACGGCCCAAAGGAAATCAAATTATTGAGATCGGCAACTCTTCGATGAAGAGAGTTAACACCTGCAGATATCTAGGGGTAACTCTAGATGAGCGGCTAAATTTCACCCAGCAAATCACGGAGGTTTTTGACCGTGCAAAAGCGCTATTAAATAAATTAATTTGTATTGGCCACAGGAGATTTCATCTACCAATGAAAACAATAAGAAGATACCATGACTCAATCTTGGCGTCACTAGTCGGATATGCAGCAAGTTGCTGGGCACATAGACTTCAATTGGTCAAACCGAAGGAAGCTCTGCGGAGAATTCAAAGAGGAATTTTAATAAGGCTAAGTGGCGCATACGGCACGGTATCCACAATCGCTCTTACAATTGTGACGGGAATATGGCCTCTGGACCTCGAAGTAAGATGAAGAGGGGCAATGTATTGACTGAGGACCGGTAACAAGGCTAATGTGCAAGAAATAGTTGGAGTACCGGCGACTCGTTGGATGTAATGTAGTAATAGAAGTAGAAGACTCCACCACTCGAAGAGTAGCTATCCTTACTGCTCAGATTTCCGGCAGAGGAGTGTAAGGCGATGGAGGTGTAATTTTGTATATCTGTTTGTGTGTATAGCTTTTAGTATTAGTGTGTAATAATAGTAGTAGAAGTTAGTGTTATAAATGGTGATGGTTTAATTTTGTTAAAGTAGAATTGTTTTTATTCTTGTTCAATTGATAGCGAAGAGGTAAACTAGTTAAACAATGAAATAGTATTAGTTTTGAAACCTTTGTCCAAACCTTACATTTAATGTTATTGTTTTCGTTGCTATTTATGTGTTGTGGTTGCGCTAGATAGTAGAGTCTGGTCCACTTCCCCATGGCGGGAATGGGAACCTGTGACACCATTCCACAGAGCTTAGAGGCCAGATAGCATAAATTGATACTAACAATTGTCAGCTAGCGCACTTGTAATTTCTTTTCATGTAGAAATGTGCAAATAGGGCCTATATATTCTTAGTTGTTAGGCTATGTAGTTTGTAGGTAAAAAAAAAAAAAAAAAAAAAAAAAAAAAAAAAAAAAAAAAAAAAAAAACAGTAAGCGGAAGTTTTTGCAAATTTTTGCATCTCCTTCCATTTTAAGATTCGGTTATCCTCATTTATGTGTCTTTATTGTACCTGCCAGTTACTGTTATTGTGTGTCATCATTGTTCCCCAGTTCAACCGGCTATCTAATATGGATTGTACTGTACTTGCGAGCCCAGTAGCTGAATCAGCGGGTTGTCGTGGGTCTTGGTTTGGCGGTAAAGTTTCTTCGCCACAGATCTGAAGCGTTCCTTTAGAGACCACTATTTATTTGATGTAGCACGGCTGATGGTGTGTCTCTCGGTAGCTTGTAGGCGTACCTTATGGCTCTGTTTTGAATTGCCGGGAGAGGTTTCAGATTGGTCTTAGCTGCGTTGCCCCACACAGTTGACACATAGTGCAGTATCGGTCTTATCATTGTGGTAAATAGTGCAATGGTTGTAGATGGTTGGAGTGACGATTTAGGATTGAGTAGAGAATATGGTTTTCTCATCTTCCTCATTGCTTTGGTATGTATATTTTGAATGTGCGGTTTCCATGTGAGTCTCCTATCTATGGTGACACCTAGGTAGAGGGCAGTAGGTGTCCACTTAAGAGTCTCGCCGTGAAGTTTAATAGTCTGTAGAGGTGGTATTTTTCACCTAGTCACCATAACTGCTTGACTTTTTGACGCATTAAAAGCAAGTCGCCACTTCTTTGCCCAACTTTAAAAGCTATCACAGCATCTTTGGATTTTTGTAACAACATGAGACGCTCTGATGCTGTTCGCAAAAACCGCCGTGTCGTCGGCATACAATGACGAGAGCGTTTGATCTGTGTTGGAGAAGTCCGCCGTATACAGATTATATAGTACTGGCCCAAGGACGGATCCTTGTGGTACTCCGGATCTGATGTTTTTGATGGAGGAGACCGCATGGTTCTTCTATGATTACACGGAAAGTTCGCTCATTCAAGTAGTTTTTGATTAAACGGACGTGTGGCAGAGGTACTCCTTGTACCAAGAGTTTGTATAGGAGGCCCTCATGCCACATCAAATCATAGGCGCGGGACACATCAAGGAGGACAGCCCCAAAATATTCCTTTTTGTCGAAGGCACTCATAACATGTTCTGCTAATCGGAGTAGTTGTTGTGTAGTAGAATGCTCTCTCCGGAATGCAAACTGCTCGTTTAGTAGTAGTCGCTCAGTTTGATATATTGTTGAAGTCTTTTGAAATATTTTTTCGAAAACTTTAGATATTGTAGGTAGGAGACTCATAGGTCTATAAGATTTTGGTGAGCGTTTGTCTTTGCCTGACTTGGGTATTGTTACTATTTCTGCAAGTTTCCAGATTTTTGGGTATTCCCCAGTGGCTAGGATTTGGTTGAAGACAGGCATAAGGTGGATAATTGTGGCAGGTGGTTGATACCGTAGCAATAAGCCACCGATACCATCGTGTCGGTCGCATTGTTTTTGGCAACTTGGCTAATTGTCTCAGTGACTTTCTCAATGCTGATTGGATCAATGGCATCTTCTTCCGGTGATTCTGTAGTCAGGTATGCTTCAAGTATCTGTCGGACCCAGGCTATTTGATAATAATCTCTAGACTCATTCACTGGCTGAAAATTGGCCTCAAAGGTTTCAGTGAGTGCGTCTGCTTTTGCTGTTGGCTCTTAGACAATGCTGTTTCGATCTTTTGGCACTATCGTAGCATGCGTCTGGCGGAGTGCCAGACGGATCCATCGGTTACTATGAGGATTGTAAAAAATCCTGTCCAATCTCGTTGCCAATGTTTTCGACCTCAGCTTTAATTTTCCGCTGAAGGTGATTGATTATTCTTTTGGTATCGGGTTTATGGTTATGTGCAACTCTCTGATAAATTGATTTTTATAGGTTATTGTTTGTCGGATGTCTGGTGGCAGTTGCTTGGATCTTTCTGGGTTTGTTCTTGATGGAGGAGTTGCAAGATTTGCAGCTGCGTTGATGAGTTCTGTGACAGCAGTCATGGCTGCGCAGGGGCCAACTTCGTTAGGAGCCGGAGCATTAGTGATATGATCTGTAAGATGGTTCTGGTAAACCTCCCAGTTGGTATACTTGAGGTCTCTATTACGTTTTCCCCTCTGGATGAAGGCTCCTACTGCCATGTAGAATATGACAGGTAGGTGATCAGATGAAAGTGCAGTATTTGTTGTTACCGAGATGTGATGCCGCAAGCCCTTCCTGATTCCTATGTCCAGCACATCTGTGTAGGTTCCTCCTTTGAAGTAGGTGGGTTCTGTTGGACCCCATGCAACAGTGTCGTTTTGTTCGATGACCCTCAATAGTCGCCGGTCGTTGGGGGAGTGAGTCTCGAATTCCATGCCGTGCTGCCGTGTGTTTCGCATTTAAGTCTCCCGCTATCATGACACTGCCAGGTAATCGGACCCTATCTCAGTTGTATTGACCAGTCCGCGGGGTGGTCTGTGAGCGGAGATAAGAAGAATTTTCCCTCTCGTCGAATCTACAGCGATGCCTGTTGCCTCAATGGTGGAGAGTGGTGGTAAGGATATCTGGTGATGTTTTATGGATTTCTTGATGTAGATTGACGTGCCTCCACCTGCAGTGAATCTGTCATTACGGTAGCATGTGTAATTGGCACGGCTGCTTTGAGGCCTGGTTTAAGATGTGTTTCGTTTACTAGGCAGGCATCTATCTGTTCATCTTTGAGGAATTATTGAAATCCCGCCAAGTTGTCTCCAGACACCGTTGCCATTACATGTGCAGATTGTCAGATCATCAAGGTTAGTTCCTATTGTTAGTTCTTGGGGGGCCATTGTAAGCAGCCTGAACCGCTTCCTGAACTGCGACAGATATCTGACGCGGAAGATCAGCAATTATTGCGTACCCTGTGTGGAGCATTGATTGTATCATATTTAGCATTAGACGATTGTCCAACCGCTGCTGAGGGGGTTGTTGCGTCAGGGCGTTTTCATCACAACTGCTGGATTGCAGAGGTACGCCAGATCCCTTATTTGCTTCAGTTTGTGGATTGGCAGTTAGGGCATTGTGAGCTGGTTGTAGAGGGATACCTGTTTGTTGCCTAGCATCAGTAACGACAGCATAAGTGGTTCCCTCTGCCTTGTGACTTGACTGGCTGGGGGAGATAGTTGGTGTGGGCTGAAGTCTGGAGTTTTTATTCTCTGTAGCCAAAAAACCTTCTTTTTTCTTCTTTTCTTCGATGTTTTTTTGTTTTTTTTTTGTTCCTTAGTGCAGCTTGTGCAGCATTGTTTTGTTTCTGTCTCTCTGTGAACTTACCAAACGCAGGGCATTTCTTGTAATTTGCAACATGTGAGCCGCTACAGTTGGCGCATTTTGGTGGATTTTCTCCTTTCTTGGAACCACAATCCCTTGAAACATGGTTCCCAGCATATTAGACATATCCTGGGGCAATGTTGCAATATCAAGACACATGCCCTACAGCCTAGCTTTTAAAACAATGAGGGGGACCTCTAGTACTTCTTAGTTTTTCGACAGTAATCTTGAGAGCACACAGGTTTGTGAGTTTATAAATCCCTCTGTTCTCGATGGAGTCACGAAAGACCACTAAGTATATCGGGACCTCCTGTTTGGTGCCTCTAGTTCTGCCTTGAATATATTTGGGTGCACATTCAAAGCACCACTTTCAGAGTCTTCTCTGGAGTAGTAGCGCATGTATAGTAAAATATGGCTTTATTGGATATGTCTTTTGTCACAATCATGTAGTCTTGCTTGGACTTGGTTAGTACCTTGTACAAACCACGCCCGGATTGTTTGACTTCAGTGGCAGATTTACATGCATGCTTCAGGAGGCAGTACAGTTCTCGGTACTCCTCCTTGAATAAGATCATCAGTGGAGAAGGGTTGGGCTGCTTGGCAGTAGTTGGAATCATTTCATATTTGACTTCAATAGCAGATTTACATATGCATGCTTCAGGAGGCAGTACAGTTCTCGGTACTCCTCCTTGAATAAGATCATCAGTGGAGAAGGGTTGGGCTGCTTGGCAGTAGTTGGAGTCATTTCATGTTTGACTTCAATAGCAGATTTACATGCATGCTTCAGGAGGCAGTACAGTTCTCGGTACTCCTCCTTGAATAAGATCATCAGTGGAGAAGGGTTGGGCTGGTTGGCAGTAGTTGGAATCATTTCATTTTCATCAACCTGTTTATTTGTCGCTAATGCAGGGGGACCAGGGGTTAGTAGCATTGCTGGAGGTTTGGCGTGGATTGTTAAAAAATCTTCATCAACAGTTCGTTTTCTCCGGGCTGGGACGACGCAGTTGTCTTCATCCGGACGGGAACGACATGACTATATTTTACCTGGGTTTCTTTTTCCCACTATTTTGGGGAAGTTCTTAAATAAATGCATCTCCTTCCATTTTATAATGTTGTCCTCACTAGTCGTGTCATTAGAGGATTAGTCTTATCCTGGTGTGTCATGATGGGAACTTATAGCTTGTGGAGAAGTTGTTGTTGAGATGGACTGTGTTTCCCAAGTTGGCTATAAGAGGGTTGCCTGATTTAATGCAGTCTTTGTAGAATTTCGCAGCCATTGCGGAACCTATCCTTAAGGCGCGGTAGTCCACTGATTTCATGTAAATGGTTAGCTGGTGTTTTGTGAGACGGATTATGAGCATATCTGATGGCTCTATTTTGTACTGATTGTATTAATTTGAGATGTGTGTCAGCATCACTGCCCCAAACTATCCCTAGATGGGGTGAAAGTGATGATGAGACTTTTAGATTGGGTTATGGGACTGTCATTCTACCCACAGCTTTATTACGGAGGTTCCTGACGTGTGTTTTCCATGTCAGCCTCCTGTCCACAGTGACACCTAGGTGCTTAGCAGTAGGAGTCAACTCAATGTTTTCTCCAAACAGGTTGAGGGGTTGGAGGTGTGGGATGGACGTTCTGCTGACTATAAGAGCTTGGCTCTTTGTGGCATTGAATGCTAGCCGCCATTTGGTCGCCCAGTGTTCTATATTGTTGCACGGCCGTTGAAGCTTGGTCACCACGTGCGTTGCTCTCATGATTCTGGTGAAGACAGCAGTGTTATCAGCATATTGGGTAGACGAACTTGTTCTGTCCTAGGGAAGTCCGAGCTGCCGATGTTGTATAATACAGGGCCCAGTGCTGAGCACTGTGACACAGCAGCTCTGATGGTCTCCACAGAGTAGACTTAATCGTTCAGTATCACGTGGAAGGTACTATCAGAGAGCTAGTTCCTGTGGGGCTTCACGTGTTCATGGGTAACCCTTGTACCAGCAGCTTGTATAGAACGCCTGCGTAGCAGACTGAGTCAAAGGCACGTGACACATCAAAGAGCGCCTCACCAAAGCTCTCATGGCTCTCATGGCGGCTTCAACCACACTGAGAAGTTGCTGTGGTGCCGAATGGTTTCTTCGAAATCCAAATTGCTCATCAGGCAATATTTGTTCGTCCTCTAATACCCTACGAAACCTTTTGTGGTATTACCTCTCAAAGATCTTTGAGATTGTGGGCAGTTCACTAATAGGTCTATAAGATCTCTGAAATCTCTTGTCCTAGCTTGATTTAGGGACCAGTACTATCTCAGCGTGTTTCTACGCTTGTGGGATTTGGCCTCTCCTCATAATTTCGTTGAAGGCCGTGGTAATGAAGGTTACAGCTGCAGGAGGCATGTGTCTCAGTATAGTACTCCCAATCCCGTCGTGCCCAACTGCTTTCTTGGGGTTGACGCGTCATAGTGTGGTTAGGACATTTTCTTCAGTAATTTCATCAATTACTTCTTTTCATGCTGTTCAGCTACTAGAAATCGATGTAGTCGGTTTTCTACAAATCGGATGTGTTCAGCATTTTGGGGTACTTCTATGGGCCGAATGTTGGCTTCGAAAACTTCTCGTAGCGCGTCTGCTATAGCCACATGCTCACAGACTACTTGATTCCTATCAGCAGCGGCGGGATCCTGTCTTTTCTGCGTATTAGCGCTTTAGTTGCCTTCCACCCAAAACCGTCTTCTGTGTCGAGGATTGCGACGCTGGCGGACCATTCTCATATACGGTGTTATTCGAGGGCTGCTTTTATTTCACGCCGCATTCTGTTTATAGCTACAGAACGAGGAGAGGCGGAAGAAGGAAGTGATCGGAGTGTTATCGAGTGTTATTGTGCTGTACAAGGAAGGTATTCTGGTGACTATGAAGCTGGTTAAATCGGACATTGTGTGGTTTACTGTTTAGGACTAGTGCTTAGTGACTTGTTGACGACCTGGCATTACTTTGGAACCCGGGAATACCTAACGGTGACAACAAGGGTTCCACTAGTAAGCCTCACTGACCGACCTCAACGGAAACGACGCGGCAAAACTTAAATGATGCAGAGTGGAAAAGCAAGTAGCGGTACGGACGTGGAAGTATCTTGCTCAGACTATGAAATGGATGACAACGGTTGGCAGCTAGACTATGGAGACGAAGAGGAGTCGCCGTTCCTGACAATTAAAAGTAACAGAAAAGACATCATCAAGAAAAGAAAACTAGAAAACACTGAAAACCTACAAAAACCGTTGCAGCTAAGCAACAGATTTGAGCCACTGATTAAGGAACCATATGAAAGCCGGGCTGATGTTCAAATGGACGATGTACCTTCTCAACCAACAGGAACAGCTAAGCCTGCTGAAAACATTCTACCACCAGTTGTAATCATACACACAGAAAACATTCGAGCAATGAATGTCACAATTAAAAAGCATCTCCAAGAAAACTTGAAAGTCATTACCGAGGAGAAATGCTGAAATATTACGTGGAAATCCTACATGATTACCATATCCTTGTGAAACTTTTCAAAGAAAACAAAATAGAGTACTTCACGTACCAGATGTCTGGAAACAAACTACTACAGGTTGTAATATAAGGTTTGCCATCTACAGTTAAGGCAGAAGAAGTCAAGGAACAACTAATCGCACTAGGAGACACTGTTATCTCGGTGCATCAGTTCAAGAAAAGAGATACTAACAGCAGGGAACCAATCCCCTAGCCAACCTTCCTCGTATCGCTGAAACCTGGAATTTCGTCTGATAAAAATTTATGACCAAAAGTCATTAATTTATACCAAGATACAAGTAGAACGATATCGCAACAGTCTAGGACCTCCATAGTACCAAAGGTGTCAGCGTATCGGACACACGATAATGTCACTTGGCTTATCGTTGTGTGAAATGCGCCAAGATAACAAAAGGGCTACCTGCGCAAACTGTGGTGGCAATTATGTTGCATGATGGAAAGGATGCAGCATCTACCAAAATGTCCTACGACCTGAAAAACCAAGATGGCAAAGATACAATGAAAAAGAAAAATACAACAGACAGCAACCTCCAGCTAGTACAAGTAACCAATGGCAAGCGATACCACCGGTGGGTAACAGATACCGGCACCAAGAAGCATAAATACTACAGGACTCGCAACGAAGCTTTGACCAGAAATCATACGCTGATATAGCTGCAGGACGGAACATGCATCAAATGCACAACGAAAACTCAAACAGAGAAGGAAACAACCCGGACAACGGAGAAGGACTAACAGACTCCTTTCACAAGTTCGTATACAAGTTCAAACGGATAGCACAAAAAATGAAGAAAGTAAGAGGAACCATGGAGAAACTACTTATATTTGCTGATTGCGTTCTGTCCTTTCTGGAATGAAAATGGATCGATTCAGAAATATAGAACATCAGACAGAAATATTCATATGGAACCCAAACGTGCTAAAAAGCAAAATAAGCGAGTAAATCGACTTCCAAAAGTGACACAACATTACCATTTTTCTGATTACCGAAACGCATCTACGACAGAGTGACAGGATAAAAATGCCTGGAATGCACTTATACAGAAATGACAGACTGATTCTTCGAGGTGGAGGAACAACCATCTTTTTAATAAAAATAACATCACGTATCAACCAATCCAAAACCTTCTACTTATTGAAATAGAGGCTACAGGAGTATCCATATTTGCAAAAGGGGGCACAATCAACGACTTCGCAGCATACCATGCTCCAAACAGGATGATCAGAGATCAAGATCTTGACACACTGCTTTCTACAGGCTCCTGAATCCTTATAGGAAGAGATCTAAATGCTAAACACCATGCTTAGAACTCTATAAGATGCAACAGGCGTGTCAAGAACAACTACTTGAACTAGCTGACCAACGCAACATATCTATCTTGGCTCCGTCGCAACCTACGCATGTTCCTGCCAATCCAAGATATCAACCAGACGGATATAACAATTACAAAAAACATCAGCCATCGCCTTGCCCTCGAAACAATTCAAGATTTAACGTCAGACCATAATCCCGTTGTGCTGAAGCTAGGAAACTGGCTGGGCGTTTGTGAAAAACCTAAACAGGAACAACAAATCAATTGGACTCACTACACAAAATTAGTCCACAACCATATCAGAACAGCCCACATCGTCTCGTCCCCGAATCGATTTGATATGGCAGTGAAACATCTCGAGGAAGTAATCTCGCAATCCGTGAAGAAAGCGTCAATACAAACTTACACCTACAACTTAAATTATGACGGACTGCCAACTATCCTCGAAGACACTCGCCAAGTAAAGAATCAACACAGAATACAGTGGAAAAACTACACGGATCCTACATACCGGAGGGAATATCAACGACTCTCACGATAGCTGGGAGGATCGCATGGCGTCTCTTACGTTAAATAATAGAGATGCCTGGAAATTAATCCGAGCTATTGGACAACTCTTAAAACCAAAATATTCTCTTACTGGACCAGATGGACCATGCTTCACCCCTCTAGCCAGAGCCGAAGTACTTGCACAAAACTTCGCCACCAATTATTCACTACCAGCCACGGAACACACCGCTCAAGAAACTGAAGAAGCTGCGATAACAGAAGTAGCCGCCAGACAAATAATGGAAACACCAGTGGAAGAATTCCCAGATCTGATCACACCTCGAGAAGTAAAGAAAGCAATACAAAAACTGAATGCCTACAAATCCCCAGGGCCTGACAACATCAACAATCTACACCTGAAAAACTTACCCACAAAAGCAATAGTACTCCCGACCAGGATTTTTAATGCATGCCTGTTAATCAGTTACTTTCCTGAACGGTGGATACATGCCAAAGTGATCGCAATTCCGAAGCAGGGGAAAAATCTAACAGTACCAGGTATCTACAGATCCATCAGCCTCCTATCTTCCGTATCTAAAATATATGAACAACTCATACTCACGAGGGTGAACAAAACCCTTGAAAGAGACAAAATTATCCTACCAGAACAATATGGATTTCAACCCAAAGCGTCCACAACATGTCAGCTGCTAAGGATGGTATAAAATATCACGCACGGATTCAACATGGGTAAATCAACGGCAACTGTCTTTCTTGACGTTGAAAAAGCGATCGATAATTTATAGATTCCGAACCTAATCGTCAAACAATGAACTCAAACAACTTTACAGTATAGCTTGGTAAAGCTGATTGTTAACTACTTAACAGGACGCAGATTTTATGTCTTCGTAGACGGACAACGCTCTGCAATATATAATATAGAAACAGGAGTCCTCCAAGGAACTGTTTTGTCACCTACTTTATTCAATGTATTTGTCAACCACATGCTTTCTGGTGAAAATGTTCAACTGTTTCAGTATGCCGACAACACCATGCTGTACACCAATGGCAATAAGCACGACCTAAATATAAGAAGGCTACAGAGGGCATTAGATGACAACGCCACGTAGAGTAGACGAGATAAAATAAAAATAAACGCTGAGAAGTGCGCAGCCATGTACTTTACAAAAAAGAGGCCGATATTACTACAATAATACTTGACACTAAGCTTTCGTTTCGACAACTCATGTTAGAACAAAAGAGAAAAGGACTCGCAATGTTCTTAAACCTATATCCAATCATGAAAAGCACTGAAATGAGGCAATCAACAAAACTGAGAATTTACAAATCCATTGTCATTCCAGCTCTACTATATGGTTGCGAAGTCTGGGGTATGGCATCTAACACCAATATTTTACATATACAACGACTGCAAAACAAATTTCTACCAGCCACACTTAACGCTTCCTACAGCACCAGAATCATAGAATTACATGAAGCCACATCCATTTTGCCCATAAAAAATGCAATAGTCAACAAAACAGAACAACTAATTAGGAGAATCGGAACAATTAGAAACATAAACGATCGATACAAAACCGTAGGAACCTACGCCCCTAAACGATGGTATAAATACTGAGTACCATTTAGTATAATAATGGAGGAAACGTAACCAAACATTTAAAGAACAGAAGGAGTTCCAAATAAAAACTTCAACGAAGTTCAAAGCCTGGTTTTCCCCTTAAGCGAAACATCGAAACTGAGCACCACAAAACCCACCCACCTTATAGCTCTCTTCACTTTGGGACCCTGGTGACCTGCCACTCTCGTAGCTCTGTTCTTGAGGGCGATTGCCTCTTTGATGCCAGGTGGAAGATGACTAGAGCACGCTGGCGGCATTCTGGAAAAAGATGTAGCTATTTCAACAGCCTCGTTAATCCACGTAGCTAGATCAGCCATGGCAATATGCGGGCCTGTGGTTGTCGGTTGGGGGGGGGGGCCTCTTGGACACATCTGGTAAGTTGTTCCTTAAATTCTTCCCAGTCGGTACGTGTCAGATTGTGATGTGGTCGCTCCCCTCGGGACAAGATGTCTCTGGCAAAGTAGAATATGACTGGGACATGGTCAGAGGACAGCGCAGTTTTGGTTGTTACACCTATATTGTGGTGAAGTCCTCTTGTAATGGCTATGTCCAGTACATCAGGTAAGCCATGGTTGTAGATGGTGGGTTCGGTTGGACCCCACACCGCTGCATCTTGAGCTTCGCTAACGCCCAGGAGCCGACGTCCACTGGTGTTTGTAACTGCGAAATTCCAAGCCGTATGCTTTTCGTTAAAATTCCCTACTGGCCACCGGAGGAGGGCAGCTACGTCTTCTATGGCTAGGAATCTTATAGGAGCTCTGTAAATGGCAATGAGCAACAGTCTGCCGCGAGAGGTATCAATAGCCACTCCCGTTGCTTCTATAGTCGCTAGCTCTGGTAGTGTTAGTGGGTAGAGTCTGATGGTGTTCCATACACAGATGGCCGTGCCAACCCCTGCTGTCAGACGGTCGTTCCTGTAATATGCATAATTCGGTACAGCTGCTTTAATTCCAGGCTTCATGTAGATCTCATTGACTAGGCAGACGTCAATGCCCTGCTCTCTTAGAACGTCTCTAATCCCTCTCAACTGACGCCACAGGCCGTTTGAATTCCACTAGCAGATTGAAATATCTTCAATTCTGGCTATCTTCAGGGATTTTTGTATCTTTGAGGACAGCTTCGAGAGCTATCTGAACTGCAGCAGTAATTTTCCGCGGAATGTCTTGAATCATAGTGATGACTGCTTGCAATAGTGATTGTACCGTACTAAGCAGTGAATTGTCATTCTTCTGACTTTCCATGATCTGTGGGCGGTTTTTTGCTGAGACCTTTCTTTTGAGGCTTGGTGGTTGCTTTCCACGCGCATCTGTTTTCCTCCTGTCACTGTCGAGGGATACATTCATTGGCGACAGGTTACATCCTGAATTTGTCAATATCAGTCTGCGAGTCCACTGCGGGCGGATTGGTAGCCATTTCCGCATAGATGGCATTCGTTGAGTCCTTAGCAGTTTGGCTGGCATTTGATGCTTTGTCTTGTTTCATCTTCTGTGTCTGTTGTTTCCTAAAGGCGGCGCGGTACATGGAGTTATTGTTTTATTGCCTTTACTCGAATCTACGGAAGCCAGACCATTTCCTGTAGCTTGCTACGTACTGCCCAACACAGTTCACTCACTTAGGTTTCTTAATACCACAGTCTTTCGAGGAGTGATCCCCAGCACACATTGGGCAGACATTGAGCAGTTCCTGGCGACATTCCCTACTCCCTGACAATTAAAACATGGAGGAGGACCCCTCTTGCTTCGCAGCTCTTCGACTGTAATTTTGAGGGCACAGAGTGCAATGATTTTAAAAATACCCCGGTTTTCCGAAAGTCGGTAAGTACAACCAGCACCAGTGGGGCCTCTTGGTAGGTCTTCGGGAAACGGAGCCTTACCACAGTTCTTGCGGCATAGCCTCGTTCTGCTAGTTCCTCTTTTACTTCTTCTGGTGAGATGCTGAAGGGCATCCCCCTGATGACGACTTTCAGGAACTTTTCCTCTGCTGAAGGAAAAGAGTTGAAAGATATCTGGTTGAAGGATGCGTATCCTGCGACCGCATTGTGTTCAGCTGCTGTCTTTGTCTGGATTTTGTATAGGTCTTTACCTGCTGTTTTAATTGAGAACGCATCACCACATAGGGTCTTCAATTGCTGGTACAGTTTCATATAGCTATCTTTATAGTTCAGTATCAGTGGTGCAGGCCTTTAAGTTTTGCCGCCACAGCTCTCTGGTTGTTGCTCCTTTTGGAGGGAGGCAAATTGGTTGCAGGTTGGAACTGCAGAAGCAGTAGTGCTCAGTCTGGAATCGGGAGCGGTGCGGTTCATCAAAGCCATCCACATAAGCGACTCTTTTTGTCCGTGTAATCTTCATACAGGTGTTCTTCATAGTCCTGCAAGAGGCAGAGGTTGCTCTCTTCTTTGTCTGCTCTTCCTTGTCGTTTGTCACTGCCGTTCTTTTTCTTGATATGAAACACTGGTCCTGCTCCACGACCATGTCTGATTCCTCATCTGATTGCAGATTCGCTATAACAATAGTCCATATTGGATTCAGAGATAAATTCCGCATTGATGTGTTGTTCTAGACCCACGTCCATTTCGCTGTTGAGCTGCTGCATTGATGGTGAAGCCATGGATTCAGGAGTGTTATGCTGGCCCCGTGTTAACACCGGTCGAGGTCGGGCACAACCCTAACACTCATGCCAGGGGATCCCACTCCGCCTGGAAGTTGGCCGTGTGGAGGTGATACCCTAGTGCTAGAGGAAGGGGAGGAAAGGCCAAGGCAAACCCCAAATAAGAAGGAGGAAGCCAACATTCACCTTCGCAGTTTGGTCGCTTCAGATATCGCATACGCCAACTCCAGGTATAGCTCAATAACATATGCAAATAGTGACTAGAAGTTGTGAGTTCATCCGGGCGGAAAGTTTGTGTGTGTGTGTCATTGCCTCAAAGGCTGTGTATGAAGCCCCACTACCTGCGGTAGCTTTACTTCTAGGAGTCAGGTTGTTTGGTTTTGGGACACTTTTTATTTGGTCACTTTCAGGGCTGTGATCATCAGGGATGATCTTAGTGGTGAAAAACCCCTGCATTGTTCATGTGCTTCTGTTTTGTGACTGGTATAATTTTAAAAAACTTTATTGTGGTTGGTATAGTATGCTCAGAGGCACTTTGTACTTTTGCCACTGCATAGGCATGACTGTACCAATATTTTCTGTTGTTTCATTTCAGTTTTAGTTTATTTTCTCAGGAAGGTTTCTGTTATGTTAAAAATTTCTGTATTTATTAGTGGAATAACAGTTTGGTTGTGCAGTGCTTCTTTGGGTTTGTAAATTGGTGCATTGAGTCTCATTCGTAGGCAGCGGTTTTGTAGTCTTTGGATTGGTGTAGGTTGTCATCCCCCATATCTGCAACCATAGAGAACGAATGGTTGGATGACGGTTTTGTGAAGTCTTACTTTGGTTTAAGTCTGGAGGTTATTGCTTCATAGTACTAGAATAGGTTCATTGCTACCGCTAAACCTTTTGTCCTTCTGTCCAGAATGTGTTGGTGGAAAAGTAGTTTGCTATCAAATGCTGTACCTAAATATCGATGCTCCTTGGTCCATGCTATATTTTCTCCCATGATTTTTAGGCTTTCGTTTATTTGTGGCCCTTTTTGGCGAAATACATGCATGCGCATTTGTTGTGGTTTATTTTAACTTTGTTTTTCCTCCACCAGTTGCAAAAGGCATCTAGTCCTTACTGCAGGTGTCTGATGTTGAGGTCTTTTATTCTTCCTGTCGTAAAAATGATAGTGTCTGTCAGCGAATTTGGCCATCTTCACATGGGGTTGAGTCGACTCCCGTTGATGTAAACGCTAAATAGCGGTGGAGCTATCTCCGAGCTTTGTGGGATTCCGGCAGGTATTGGGTAGATTGATGATCTATGTCCTTCGACTGATACATAAAACTTCCTATCCTTTAGGTATCTGCTGATAACTTTAATATAACAGTATTTGATTCCAGTTACAGTCTTCAGTTTTTGAATAAATTTGGCATGCTAGACCTTATAGTTTGCCTTTTCTATATCCAAGAACACTGCTGCAGTACTTCTTGGAAGTTGAAATCCTTGGATATGTCTTCCGTAATGCGGAGTAGTTGGGTTGTTGCGGCGACTCGGTTCTGGAATCCAAATTGCTCTATCCCTATTGTCCTTTCGGCTTCAAGGCTGGAGTTTATCCTCTTGAGCAGAATTTGCTCCAGTACCTTAGATGTTGACGAGAGCAGGCTGATTTGCCGGTAGTTTTTAACTTTTTTACGGTCCTTCACGCGTTTCTGTATGGCCTTTACTTTCGCTAGCTTCTAGGCTGTGGGGAAGTAGCACTTGAGGAGGCAGCTGAGGCAGCTGTTGAAGATTCTTGTGTGGAGTACCATGCCTTTTATTGAAAGGTTTTTGAGATGTAAATTTCTTATTTTGTCATGACCTAGGGTTTTGTTCAGCGCCAGTTTCTTTATAATGTTCGGGACTTCTCCTGGGGATGTGAGTTCTGGTTGGTCGGTGGTTAGTTGGTTCAAGATCTCTGCTGCTTGTTGTTCGGTCTCCTCGTCTTCTTGTATTTCTGCCTCTGTAAACTGGTATTCCGCTGTTGTGTGTTGGGCAGCGAAGTGTTTGGCCAGTAGCTCTGCTTTTGAAACTGGCAGGAAGCAAGGTCCAGCGGGTCCATTTATTGCAATGTTGGTTTGGCGTAGTTCTTTCAGGGTTCTGATTAGTTGCCAGGCCTCTCGGTTTTGTAGCATAAGGTTGGACATTTTGTCTTCCCATTGTCTGTTCTGCGCTCCTGTGGTCGTATCTGTAGTTGTCGTGCGTATTGGTGGTACTGTCTTCTGTCTCTGGGATCACGGTACCGCTGCCAGAGCTTTCGGTAGTGGTTTCTGAGGTATCATAGGTCCCCTAGAATGACCGGTAGTTCTTTGTGGTGCTCTTTTTCTATTACAATTGTTGTGGAAACTCTCCTGCCCGCTTCAGTGACCACCTTATCGAAGTGTTTGATTGCTGCTTCTATTCGCTCTGTGGTTGAGACGTTGAAAGTGGCTTTGATTTTATTGTGTACGAGTCTGTTGTAGTAGTCCCAATCCACTTCTTTTATTTTTCTCCATTGTGTGTGTGGTTGAAGGCATCTCTTAATTGCGAACAGGACAGGGAGGTGATCTGAGGTCGTTATTTATAGTTAGCTCTATGTACTCTGATATGTTCTTTGCAAGTGTGATGTCTAGCACGTCTGGTCTGTGCTGAGCCTCGAAGGGGATGTGGTTTGTCGCTATGACTTTCTTGTTTCTAGCCTCACACAGTTGGAACAGCCAAGCGCCTCTTGCGTTGTCTGTGCGTGCGTTCCAGCTGAAGTGCTTTGCGTTAAGGTCTCCCCCGATTATGACCTTGTTGCCTGTTCATATTAGCTCTTCTAGGTCGTGTTCGTATAGATTTCTGTTTGGTGCGAGATAGGCACTAATGAGGACTATGTGCCTTTCCTTTGAATGTATGCGCACTGCCGTAGCTTCTATTTCGGCCAGTTGAGGTACCATCATTAGGGCGTGTGACAGATTTTTACAGATGGCGATAGCTGAGCCTCCTCCTCCTTGTCCTACCCTGTCTGTCCCGTACATTTGGAAACCTGACAGTCGCAATTCGACAGTGAGTTGGAGAGAAGTTTCTGTTATTAGAAAAATGTCTACCATTTCCTTTTTTAGGAATACCAGGAGTTCGTTTAGTTTGTTGTGATGTTGTTTGCGTTCCATAGAGCTTTTGTCATGTCTTTTTGGTACGGTGTCTGCGCCATTATTTTAATAAAGCCATCATACCTTCAAGTAGGACTAGTAATTTAATCCAGACTCGTACTTTCTTCACATTTTTCATTGTTGTTTGGATAGTTTTAAAGAATTTTTCGATTTCGTTTCCAAAAAGACTGGAAAGGTCGTCAGGGTCCTCTTCTTGGTCCTGGTCCTTGTTCCTTTTTTTATAGTTGCTTGTTTTTTGTATTCTGTTCATCCCCTGACAGGGCATTAGCGTACGTGCGGGGATGGTGATAGCCATTCGTTGTTTCTGTTTCCTGTGGTCAATTGTCCTTGTATTTTATTTTTCGTTTTTGTTTCTATTTTCTATGCTATCTCTTTCTGTAAGAACGAAGACTTTCCCGGCGTATGATTGCAATGTAGTCTTCACGGGTGTACCGCCGGATAGTGTTGTGGAAACACAATATTTCGACGGCTGGCTCTGCCGTCTTCTTCAGGTGATGAGACCATTACACATGTCTCATCACCTGAAGAAGACGGCAGAGCCAGCCGTCGAAATATTGTGTTTCCACAACACTATCCGGCGGTACACCCGTGAAGACTACATTGCTATCTCTTTCTGTTGGTGGTTGTTTTCATTTTTCCTTCCTTCTCTATTGTTATTTCTTGGTGGGCGTAGCAGCTTTTGAAACTTGGGGCATCCGCACCATGATGCTGCGTGTTCACCAAGACAGTTATCGTATTTTGATTTTGTCAGTTCTTGACTGGGGGTAGTCTTTGGTCAGATGTCCATTTGCGCATTTCACGCAATGGGTTGGTAGTTGGCAGTAGTTGGAGGTATGTCCATGTCTTTGGCATTTTGTGCACTCGGGTGGTCCATTTTGTGATCGGTAGTATACAATTTGTACCCTCGTGTCGAGGATAGCTCGCTCATTGTAGATGCTGTCAGAAAATTGACCACTTGTCAGAGTTACCGTGAAGGTTGCTAGGGGGATAAGTTCCCTTGTTGCCTTGATTCTCTGTTTAAACTGATGGACAGATTGGACATCATAGCCTCTTACTTTGTTGTCTTCCACTATTTCATCGATTCTGACGGTGAGGGATAGTCCATTGATTACAACTTTTAGTGGCTTTTCTTCTTTAGTTGGTGGCTGAAGTGGCTGATATTGTTCCTGAAAAAGTTCAGGATGGCTGTGTGGTCTTCTATTGTTTCAACGAAGTACTTCATGTAGTTCCCTCGGAACTACATGAAGCACTCTAGTTATCAGACTTCTGTTTTGTTTGTTCATTGCGGTGTGATTTCTCGTTTTGTAGGCAACAATTGGTGGAATGTGTTGTTTTGGTGGTGCCTTGTCGTTCCCTTTGGAGTTTTCGCTATTGTTTTCTAGGTTTTCATTTTTTTCAGCTTTGTCTGCGTTTTTTTCTTCTGTATGCAGGTGGTATCGGTTTTCAGTTGTTATATTAAAAGGTTTCTTGGCCTGGTATACTCGTTTTGGTGTGTTTTTCCTCTTGTTTCTCGGCTTCTGGAAGTGGAGTGCCATATGGCTCTTTGTTGAAGGTTCTTAGTCATGTTGTCTCTTGCTTGTTGAAATTCTCTGGTTTGGGTCTTCCGACTCGTCGGAGGACGATGACGTGGTCGGATCCTCAGTCCCATCTGCGTCGCTTGAGCTGTTTGTCAATGGGATGCCATTGTCACTGAAGCAGCGGCGTTGGCCGTAGCCATTTGGTCCGTTAGTTCGTCTCATGACGCCTGCGGCCAGTCGAAGACGTCAGTGAGCGAGCGTGGTCTCAGCGGTAAATCCCTGATTCTGGGTGGACAGGGGCTTTGTCCCGTCGTAGGTTTCGGGCTGGCAGAGGGTGGCCTTTGGTCGGCGACAGCCGCCTGTGCCCACGCGCGCCCTCTCGTGCGTGGGCTGCGCAGATCGCCGCACTTCCCCAGTGCGTAGAGGAGACTGAGGTGCTGTAGCGCGTGAGCTACAGGTATAACGGCGCTACACCGGAGCGCCCTAGTGGCGTTGCGTGAAGCTCGGCAGTCGGTGAGGTGCGCGTGTGGAATGGATTTTTTTTTTCTATCACTGCCTCAACGGCTTTATACAGCCCCGCTACGATTTGTAGCTTTATCTGTGGTTTCATTGATGGTGATGGATTTTATTTTCTCGAACTGTACACTTTGGGGGAAACCGGCTTTGACCGTAGTGATTACAGCCTGTGTGGAAACCCTTTTGATATTCTTATTCGTTCGATCACTAACTGTTTTCATGTTGTCTGTTGGAGATCATTGCCGCAATCAGTTGTGTTAATAACTTGACGATTTTACCCAGCTGATTTGCTCGTCTTGGCTCTTGATTACAGCAATGGTGCCCCTGTTGGTCATTTGAGTTGGTCGGCGGATGATTATTGAAGTGGCTTGATGACCATCTCTAAGGCCCTTCCAGTCTTCCCATTAGTTGGGAGTGACTGGGTTGGCGCTGGCGTTGACCACTTCTGATGGCTGCTTGAAGCTTTCTTCTTATGGGGCATCCCCCATAACTGGCGGCGTGGTCGCAACCACACTTTGCACACGTCGGCGTTGCGTCACGTGGACGTGTGCAAACTAAGTTGTTATGGCTCCCTCCGCAGCGAACGGAGCGCAATAGCTTGAGATAGTCAGAAGCTTGATGCCCAAAGCCTTGGCAGCGGAAGCATTGACATAACGTTGCCATCGGTCTCCACTTCTGGGGCCTGTTGTTGGAATTCAGTATACTTCGTTTCATGACTTGGCTGCTGGCCGGGGCGGTGGACTTGGTTGCCACAGGCTCTCTCCTGTCTGGTGCAGGGCGTGAGGAGGAATTGTCATCTTTGAGTGTTGCCTCATCCATATTGCAGGAGTCTCTTGCTTCTCTTTGTTGAATACCCGTTGTTGAATCCCGAGTGTTTTCTTATAAGTTCATGCTGTATGTTATGTTTCTAGTCTCTAGGAATTTCTTGATCTCTTCGAGGTCCTTTTAGCTCATGAAGGTGACGAGCAGATGGGTTGGAAATGAGCATGTATACGCCAATGAGGACTCATTCTGATGGGCTTCTCTTGACGGATGTTAATCTTGGTTATGTCTGCTGCTTTCCTGGTGCACGAAGTCCCCGCGGTTTGACGTCAACGAGGCCTCTTGTTCCATCGCTTCCTCTACATTGTTGCTTGGGTTCCGGGGGCTCTGGAGCGTTCGAAGGAGGCCTGAAAAGTACACTACCTCCTTGAAGTTCTCGGAGAGGACGAGTGGTAGTTTAACATGGCGAGACCAGTCTTTGTTTTTTGAGGTGATGGGCTTGGCGTTTATTGCTTGTGCCGGATCCGAGAGAGTTTGCTTGAGTTTCTTGAAGCTCTTGCCAGAGATATCACACGCAAACAGCGTTTCCCCGGTCCCCGGCGTTGACTCGGAGCTACACTTGGAGCGGAGATTGATCTAGTATTTATTGCCTGCGCTCTCGCAGTAGAAGTAAATGACGTTCTCCCCTTTCTCGAAATTTGTGGCCGATGAGAGCGGCTTTTGGTAACGACCATGATATCCACGATGACTCGTCCGCTCCAGACACCTCCGACCAGGAATCCTCATTTCGAAGCAGGGGTGTCGTACTGGGCTGGACTCTCACCGGTGTTGACATGCCGTGGCGTACTTGTATCCGGAGGCGACCTCTTGAAAAAATATCGACTCAGTTAGGCACGAAGGGCCTGAATGTGGTGATACAGGACTCTGCTTCCGTGCCATACTTGATGCAGCTGACTGAACTCAGCCATGGCAGACACATCTACATACATCGCCACGACGCCATCCCAGACAGCCATTCTCGCCACATTGCCGACTGGTAAGAAAAGGGTCTAATCGAACGATAATTGGAACAACAAGTCTATCGCGTTCCAGCAGAAAGTTGGTTTCTTTGTAGAAGCCTCCTTCCTACCACCTGGAGCCACCAAACGCGTTGTGGAAAGCGTCAAGCCTGGAAAGTGGTCTATTAAATTATGGAGACGTCGCCTCGTCAGAGGCAACCCCAAGAAATGGAAATTCTTCATCACTATCCTCCAGGACGATCTGCAGTTCTGTTGGGCGATTCCAACCAGTGACGCCACAACCTTCGAGCTGGTTCTCTTAAGTCGTGAGCACAGCCTTCTTACAGAGAAGATTCTCCCAGCGGGAATCGCTGAGTGGCCGGAGGCACTTCTGTTTCTAACCACTCTGGCCAGCCGCTTTGATTGGGAGAAATATGCAGACCTCATAAACAGAAGATTCAAAACTTTCAGTTTTGATTCGATGGTCGGTCGTAACTTCCTGACCACTCTGATCAGGAAGTCACCGCAGAAATCATCATTCGACGTAGAGGAGGGTTCAGTTCCACCAATCTTTTCCCGGTACAGTAGGAACTACGCCAGCATTCTTACCAACCTCAGAAGCGCATTATGTTGCCTACTTTCTGGTGGCCAGAACCCAAAGTGATGAAGATTCTGCTCTGCTGCCTCAATGACTTTGAGGCAGCCATCGAGATCTTACAGAGCCACTCCACTATCTTCAAGATCATGCTTCCCGGTGGAGATGAAGAGGATATTAATGACACTGCAGCGAAAATTGTCGTTCTTACGCGACGTACAGAAGAGACCTCAACAACACACATCCAGACGGTCCAAGAATTAACGCCACTACGCAGTCGAAAGCAACGAAGCCAGCACCACGCAACCCGGTCCAGTGTTTCAGTGCCAAAATTTCTGGCACCATGGCAGGGACTGCACTGAACCTGTCAGTGTGTCCCTTGCGGAGGCGCCCATGGTGTTGATGAATGCATAAACCCACGAGACAAGCCCGTCTGCTTCATCCGCGGATCTAAGAACGCTGCTTCTTTTCGTGTTTGTATCAGATTGAAGCAAAATCGGAGCAAGACATTGCTTCATACGCAGCCCGCAACAAGTTTTCAAGGGAGCAGGCCGTGCCCTAGACCAATATTGAAGTACGTGGTGGTAGTATGGCGTAATACGGCGCACTCGTATCTTCAGCTGCTAAAAAACAATACAAAATAGGGCAATAAGATTCGCTCACCACCTGGCGAGGGCCACGAGGGTACTTGACCTACACCGACTGAGTGGATTACCTAAACTTAAAGTTAGATTTCAAGAGCTGGCTACCCAATTCTAGGAAAAGGCTCAGCAATCCAACAAAAATTTGATCTCTGCATTGGGAGCCGAGACAACCTATAACGACAGACTAAGGTGGCCAAAGCAACACCCCCAACACCAACCAGAAGCATGGCACGTCGGAAAAGCAAAACACGTGCCAAAGAACTGGCAGAAACAGGACATGCACGCAAAACACAACAGATACCCCACGCTTCCCCAGCCAACCGAGGGACTGTGGACAGGAGAATGAATCATCGAGTGACAACGATAACTACTATGAGGCCAGTGAATAATCAACATCAAGTTATAACGATGAAGGGTCCCCAATGTGAAATGTTCCACAAGGGACTAAAATCTACAACAACAATGACTTCCCCCCAATACAACAAAAGAAAAGGTGGCGAAAGATGACGAAGACGTCGAGATAGCAGGGCCTCACCAAGAGTTGAAGAGAGGCATCAAGGCATCACGCAATCACAAGAAAGAAGACAGAGTCAGAGAAGAACACCTGATTGGAAGGCAGCCGCAGTACCAAACCACACTGTGTCCATCGCTGCACCCATCAAGTTCAACAAGAAGACAGGCTGGATGTTCTCATTACCCTGCTCACAAAACTCGTCAACCAGATGACATCAAAAGCAGATACATCTCACTCCTGGCTGCAGCCCTAACTGCACCACACCAAATAGTAGTGGACCATTTCTGGGGGGAAGGATGCGTAGGCAACCACCCAGTGAAGGAAATCGTAAAAGCCAACAAGAAGACCAAACAACAGTGAAGCTCTGTCTAGTCCAAATTACTTGGAGGTAAATGTCTTAGGACAACATACTCCACTGTACACCTGCTTAAAGGATAAATGACTAGGCAGTGTGTGTGTGTTGCCAAGCCAGTCGAGTTAGTGACAGTCAGCTTGCAACAGCTACAAGATACCTGATGAAGACAGCGATGCCAGTTGCCGAAACGTCGTGCTTTTACAACACCATCCGGCTAAACACCCGAGAGGAATTTGTTACGTCTATCTCTGCCCTATTTTTGACACCTCTGATAGAAAATGAGGGCACAGATAGACGCCTTCCAAAGGTCCCATAATTATAACTGTTTTACGTGGCTGGAAGCCCGAGAAGGGTTTATTTATTTAGCATATGTATTCATTCCAAGATCTATAACTTCGGAAGGATTCGTTTTTGCACAAGAACGTAAGCGGTGCAGACTTGAAAAAATTGCATGCTGATTTTGAAAACAAGAATTTTTTTTCGTTCATTAGAATTTCCCTCGGCGTTCCACGCACCTTTTTGCATTTTCCAATAATATTTGCATCATAATAATATTGCTAATTTGAATTTTTGAAATACTAATTCAATTTTTAGTAATATTGCAACAATAAACAATATATGCAGATCTAAAAGAAACTGAAACTGTTGTTTTCATCTGTTTATCTTTAAGTGATTTTTTTTTCACCACGTAGAAACGCCCAGTGACTCACCTTGGGCGGAGTCCACGAACTGCATGTCTTTTGGGTATTTTGCTATCAGGCGTCTGATGACGTCTATCTGCTCCAGGGTCTCTTCCACGGCGTCTTTGTGCTGCTTCGAACAGGACCCGTGGACCAACCAGAACTGTAGCAGCAAAGCATCTCTTGTTGTAGGTACCAATTGGATTGAATTGAAACATGTACACATTTGTGATAGATATAAAAATAATTGAATTTAGAAGTATTTTATTTTTCTTTGGTTTTGTTGCGAAATATTCACCATTCATGCAGCTGCTGCCTTAACCCTTATGTAGATACGAAAATCGAGAGTTTTGTTTCCATGCGTCGTTGTTATTAATAAGAGATTGGAGAGTCCCAATTGAACTTCTGAAAATTGTGTGTTTGTACAAAATATGGATTTATATCAGTCCTAAGTATTTGAAAGTATCGTTAGTGCATAAGTGAGAGCAGAATAGATCTCAATAAATCCAAAATGACAAATGCTGATCATGAGAATATTATCCGTCAAAGCGTGTAACAAAATTCTATGCGAACGAGTGTGATTGAATCGCTACCTACTACACATGCGGCCGGTGATAGGAGTGAATGATGTGGAAAATTTAACAGCACTAAAAGGTTTGCAGCGTGGCTACGACAAAGTTACACACCTGCAGTAACTATGTGGAATAGTTCAGGAGAGACAGTGAGGCTGCCAGCAGGGCAACACCTTGAGAAATGCTGTGAGTCTTTCCGACCTTTCTTCTTTTTACTTATGGCTTTACACCTCGTTGACATCGAGGTCATTAGATTCGGGATGGGACTGGGGTCAAGGAACTGTAAGGAATTCGTCCATGGGCTTTTTGAAGGAAGCATCCCGGCATGCGCCTGCAGTGATTCGGGGAAAGCATAAAAAACCCAAATCTGGATGCCCGGACGGGGACTCCAACCGCCATCCTCTCGAATGCGAGGCCATAGAGTTAACCACTCACCCACAACGCTCAGTAGTCTTTCCGACCTCCAGTGGTGTGGAATGTGCCATGCCTCCTCTCCGCCAGGTCACTAGGTTCTGACCAGCATGCGCCCCCATTTGGAAGTGACAACAGAATAATTGTTCGCTTGCAGACTCATCCAGAGTTATTTAATCCTCATCTAATTAAACGGTATAATGTTTTTAAATGTGTTTTTAATAATGAAAAAATTAAAGGAGTACCAATAGTTAATAGTAATTTACAATCTTTAGGCTCCTCAGATTGAATAAACGGGTTCCAATAACCGTTGATAAATAAATATGATTTTTACCCCTCCGAAAGTGTTACGTTTTTCTAATATATAGTTCCTCTCCAATAGGTAGGTAACTCAGTTTTCAGGGTCTCGTGGTCTACCATTAGTTCGACTAGGAATTCCAAAGAGTTCTGAATATATGAGGTGAGAGGCACGTCAGGACACTCAATAATTCGGACTTCACATTAAATTGAAGGTATATCCACGACAGAGGCAGAATGCGTCGCAAATCTAAACTGGACGAATGGAATTCTTTTAGAACTAAAATAATGAAAGCTGGTAAAGAAATATTAGGCTTTAGGGAACAGGCCACCCGAATACCTTGGATCGCAGTATAAATTTTGGAGCTGTTGGATCAGAGGAGAAGCAAGACAAAAGTGACGAAATGTAGCAGAAATGATACCAATCGGATGCAATAGGAGAAGTAAGTGAATTCTATTACTTGAGAAGCAAAATTACTACCGAAGGGCGAAGCAAGAATGATGTTAAAAGCAGAATTGCACTAGCAAAAAGAGCCTTCATGAAAAAGAGAAATCTTTTAGTTTCAAATATTGATATAGGAATTGGAAAGAACTTTTTAAAACTCTATGTGTGGAGCACAGAATTTTATGGTAGCGAAACATGGACTTTAGGAATACAGGAAATAAAGAAAATTGAAGCATTTGAAATGTGGTGATACAGAAGAATGATGAAAATTAAGTGGACAGTTAAAATAAGAAATGAACGAGTTTTGGAAATGATGGGTGAGGAAAGAAGTTTGTGGAAGAAGCTTACAGAAAGAAGAGACATGCTTGTAGGCCATATTTTGAAACATGCTGGACTGATTAATTTGCTGGTGTAGGGAACATTCGAAGGTAAAAAATGTAGATGAAGACAGATATTATAAAATATGAAAACGTAAAGGGACTCATGTAGTTAATATTACTTCTGATTTATTAAAGATTGTGGGATACGATATTGTTCCTCAACTTGAAATTCTATTTAGAATGAGTCTGGAGTTTTGCAACTTACCAAAGGAATGAAAAAGACCGATAGTAGGATCGGTTCATAAAGGAGGGGTTACAAATAGGGTTGAAAATTATAGGCCAATAAGTTTGACATCAGTGATAGGCAAAATGATGGAGATTTTGGTATGCGACTATATCAGAAGTGTCTGTGGAAAAAGGTTTGCAGTTCAACAACATGGCTTTAGGTAAGGATATTCATTTGAATCTCAGACGGTGGGATATATGCAAGATATTTCAGATGAGTTGGACAAGGGAGGCCAAGTTGATAGTGTGCCACTAGAGCATTCTAAGACATTTGACATAGTGAGCCCAGAAATGGTTTTAAATAATAGGAAATGTATTGGATTAGATGAAAAGTTAATTGCTGGGTAGAGGAATTTTTAAAAAGAAACAAAGTGTTAGGGTAGGTAACACATTATCAAAAGAGGTGGAAGTAAATATGGGAGGAGTATATTGCGATCGTTGCTGTTCATTATTGTAATGAATGACTGAGTTGATGGGTTACGGTCAGAATTTAGGTTGCTTGAAGATGATATAATGGTGTACAATAGGAACAAAACCGATGAAGGCTGTGACCAGCTGCAGGGTGACACGGATAGCATATATAAATGCGTAGGTCAGCATGGAATGAAGATAAATGCCAAGATGTGTCGGCTTACTAGGTGTACAGATAAGAAAAATTAAGGTTAGTTATGATTATAGGGTTGGTACAGAATTTCTTATTGTACGATTGAAGTATAAATATCTTGGTATTACATTTTATAAGAAACTCAACTGGGCAGAGCACATTTGGTAGGTGGTGCGAAAAAATTACATAATACTTCATCTACTACCGAGGGTGATGAGAGGAAGTACAAGAGAAGTTATGCACCACATTATTTTTTGAAGTGTAAAATCCTGGACATTTCAATCCTAGACTGACAGCTATAAAACCAGTAATAAACACACTGATCAGCAAAATCATTACGACCACCTGCTTATCAAAGTGTTGGTCCATCTTTGGAGCGCAATGCAGCAGCGATTCAGCGTGGCATTGATTCGAAAAGTCCTTGTTAGGTTTCCGGAGTTGTGTGGGAGCAGATGTCTACGCAGTGATCACGCAATTCTCTTAAATTACGGACCGGAGGTTTGTGGTCGGGGCGCCTAGGAACGAGCATCTAGGAAACCGCGAGGTTATGCGGCTGTTCGCGTGTTACTGTAGTGAGCATCTACGCAGAGTGGTTAAGGTGGGTATACACGATCGCTCCATTTGGATGTAATCTATATGGATGACATCCATGCGGATGACATCCAAAAGCTTAGAACATATACCATCATTCCATCACTCCAGTGAGCCACGACAATGAAAAACTAGCAAAGCAAACAACAATAGGTTGTCAATTTGTAATACAACAATCTAGTTATGCCAAGCACTAAATAAAAAGAGCTTGAATTAATTTTAAAGGATATTCAAACTATCGAATACTGAATACAAATACTGAGAATTAAATAAACGTAAAAAAAATGTGCGAAATTATAAAAAATAAGCTCCGTGATATTACGAAAACTTAAAAATACTACAAAATTATTATAAAACAGAATTATTAAATTTAAGTACTTTACCAGACCGAAAATAGTGACAGGTACGTCACATGTTGTAAAACAACATATTTAAACAAGTAGGCTCATATAAAATTAATCTTATTATACTATGATCTTTTTAAAGAGAAGACCGCAAAGAATTATCTTTTTTTTCCAACGCGGTTTCTCTGTTGCAATTTATGTCTTTATTTTTAAATAATATTAGCAGTTGATCAATTGCCACATTTATTTATATTTTGTCATGGTAGTCAGGATTAGAGATCCTACAAGCATGGTAAGTTCAATAATCTCCAGAAAGTCTTATTGATACGACATTATTATTATTATTATTTAAAAAAGTAAAAAAGGAAAATAACCGTTCTAATTGTTACTTAATAATATTTAAAACTGTATTATTTTCAATTCTACATTCAAAATAATATTCAACTAGTAGCAAAACAAATATTTCTATAGCAGATTCAAAACAAAAAAGGAATGGTACAATGTTGCATAGTCCACTCAAGGCACTGATGTTGTCTGCTCGGTGGTCGATGACAGAATGAGAAGAGTTTGGACCGCGGTTTCGCCATACACAAGCCGACTGGAGTGACGGCTTGGTGTCGCTCCACGTGGTTTTCCCCACACACCGTCAGTTGGCTTGATGGCATGTTGGACGAAACTGATGGATATTGGACTGACCGGATATCCAAATAATCCTGTCACTCCACGTCATCCACATCAGTTTTCCCACACATGAAGCCATAATGGAGTGACATCGCTCCATTTGGACGGATGGTGCGATCTTATATGGCCACCTTTAAAGGACGGTACAACCACGCCTGGGCGACAAGGTGGTGGACGTCCACACCTCATCACGAAACGTACAGGTCGGAGGCTTGCCCGCTCTGTAAAGCGGGATAAATGGTGATCTGTGGCAGATATGATAGCACAATGTACTGCAAAACATTTGTGCTGCACCAGTATTGTACTCTGCTGTCAGATCTGCCACAGATCGCCGCCTTTCCCGCTTTACAGAGCGGGCAAGCCTCCATCCCGTACCGTCGGTTTTTCGGACTGACTGTTAAACTGTAGATATTACAAATTTAGGCATGCAATGAGAGGCAAATTGTAGGTAGTCTTACAATGCTGTAGGCGTACACTATTTTACGTTATATTGATCCCTCTGGGATTGTTACTCTTGCAGTAAACGTGTGTGCGATCTGCACTATATATATATATAAAGATGTATTAATATTTGTTTGCTAAATTTCCCATCGAATAGAAGTTGTCCGGTTCAAATCGGGCAATTTGAACGGCGATAGACATAAACGTAGGATGTGTAAGTCTCTGTACTACTTCTCCATACAACGGTCTGGTAGCTCAGTGGTTAAAGCGTTTGCTTACTGTTGTTTGGATTGAGGTCTCCGCTTGAAATCCCCAGTAGGCAAAGATTTTCAAAAAGTGTTTCTGATCGTAAGAGTCACGCCTGGACCGTCGGATGTTCGGATTGAATGTTAAACTGTAGACATCACAAATTTAGGGATGCAATGCGTGGCCAATGTAGGTAGTCTTATAATGCTATAGGTGTATGCTTTTGTACATTATGTTGATCCGTCTGGGGTTGTTCGCAGTGAGTTTGTGTGTGATTGCAGTAATAATACTATAAATGTGAAATAAGTCTCTGTCTTTTTGTTACGTTTTGACGACTAAATGGCCTATACCGATATTCATGGAATTTGACAAGAAAATCTGTAGGAAGGGCACAGGACATTTTTTCCGGTATGATTAACAGTTGTTGTCACGAAATTTTGAGAACTTGTCGAATGGTGACAGAGCGACGGATGTGTGTGTTAGTCTGTATATTACGTCGGTTGCTCAAGGTGTGCTTCTCGCGCATAATTTGTTAATAAATTTCGTTTAGAGAAAAAAACGTTTATTTAGTATAGATGTCGATTTTCTCTGTCCTATTACCTTGTGTCTGCTTAAATATTTCTGGCACCAGTGTTTTTCCCCTTGTTTTTTGACATGCCTTGTGGACGTAAACTGCCCTAAGGTGTAGAGAACGAGCAACTTAAGTTATTAGAACCCAAGAATTGGATGCTCATGCTGAAGAAAGAAGAAAAGACCATGTTGAAATAAAGCTGCCGTTAGTTAATACTCCCCCCTCCCCCCACATCCTCGCAATTTCTTTTGTTTTTCTGTTTTTAAATATGTTGTAAATTGATTCTCTTCAGGAGACAGGTTCGACGTTAGTATGATATAGTGATGGCTTTCCTGTCATATTATGTCGACTCAGTGTTGTTTTGGACCAAACCTTTCCCTACCAACAACTTTCTATATTCAATTCTGGCAAAGAAATTCATAATCCACGCGTACGAAGTCACGGTATCAGCTAGTAGGTATATCAGTAACTAACCTGTTTTCTTTGGCTGGTAATATTATTGATTCGTAATAATTGTATATACATTTTCACATCCCCGAGACTTTTCTCACATGGGATCAAAGTGAACATATATAATCTAACGTAGAACTACGCGTTGATATCGAGCAGAAAAAATTTATTGGGCGGCAGGTGGTGCTTTACAAGAAAATTAAAACTCCCTTCTGAACATTCCAGTTCTTAATGGCAAAAAAAGTATTGATACAAATACACATTATATTAGGTTAGGTTACTTAGGTTAGTGTAGGAATACATAAGGGTAGTTTGGTCAACGTAAGATCGGGCTGGCGTAAGTTAGGTGAGGCTACCGTACCTTTGATTTAACTAAGGATACTTTTGACTGTTACAATGAATCAAACTTGGTTAATTTAATATGGTACAATTTAGCATTTCACATTATCCTGAAGTTAAACAAGTTTTAACGGATCGTTTACATGCTGATGATAGCCGTTTTCGCGTACGTAGTCTACCTTCGGGTATTACCTAGAGTTAAACCTATCTTCGGGTAGACTACCATAGCTGCAACTCTCCGATCTGTAGTCCATTAGGCCATGAAGGTCTCACCAATTTTTTTAAAAGCTAAAACAACAATATTAAACATAGTTGAACTTAACTTATAGTAGACTAAGCTAACCTGTTCTTTGGTCCGTCTATCACACCCTGATCTGCATTGTTGATGTTTAGTAGGTAGCTACTAGTATTCCCGTTTCTGTCATCATCCGCCTCTATGGCACAAGTCACAGGAGCACCTTTTTTGTCTGACTGAGTTGCAGAATGTTTTTGGCTACTTCCTTGAGATTTTGGTATGTAAAATTAGTGTTTTCATTGCTCAAGGTGTTGTGTTTCAAAGCTACCTTTAGTGTTTGCGAAAATTGTGGTTGTGTGAAGTCATATGTATATTTCGCACCGCGAGTTGTGTCATATGTATGTTCCTCGCCTCCATTTTTTTTTCTAATTGTTTAGAAAGACGTTGTAAGTGTTTTGTTACGGACCTATTTCAGTTTACAAATAAACCATTGTTTCAAATGAGTCGGTTAAAACTCTAGGTTATTTTAATACAACGAATATACCATCTTTCATCTAAAGAATAAAGTGCACCTTAAATTCACTAACTCGTATATGCAAGCATTTAAACATAAAACTAACGAAATGAAACAATTAAAAACAGCCAAGAACTCATTCGCAAACATAAACGTTTTCACAACATTGTTAATTACAGTATTTAAATTAAAATTTCCTGCACTCTGATACTCTTAAACGTATTACAACAGGCATTCTGTCAATTTAAAACACTTTTATCCATCGAAAAACAACACCTTCATCGCAAAATAGTAGAATGGCGTGTATAAAGCATATATATATCTTTTGACTTATGGCTTTACGCCTCGTCCACATCGGGGTCATTAGAGGCGAGGCGGGACGGGATTGGTTAACGGGAAAGAATTCTTCCATGGCCATTTGAAAGAATTATCCCGGCATTCACCTGGAGTAATTTGGGGAAACCATGGAAAACCCAAATCTGAATGCCCGGACGGGTATTCAAACCGACGTTCTGAATGTGAGGCCAGAGTGTTACCCGCTCACCTACCACACTCGGTAACATGGATCGCAGTTTAAAAAAAAAAATGTTGAATCAATGCCGCTATCATACAGATCAATTAAAAGGGTTTGGATGACAGTAAAGCTTTTAGAAGGCCTGCTTCACACAATTTATTGTAAAAATAGCAGAACAGTTCTCCTATTTACCAACAACTGCACTCCACATAATTCTATTCCATTTATGGACAATGTAAATGTTATTTTATTCCATCCAAACATGACCGATATAGAAAGGCTTCATAAAAAACGTCAAGCATTTTTAAAGAGGTCTTGTCACACAAAACGTTTTGTCAGTTTCTTTGAGGGATTACAAGAACTATTTAAAGACAAGTCTCCATGATGCAGCACGAATGTGTCACAAATCGTGGTCTCAAATCGCCGAAATAATGACAAAAAATTATTTTAGAAAGGCAGTGTTACAGAAAACTAATGAAGGGAAGAAAGTGCCCTTTACCGGTCGCGGAGAGATGACGGCAGGTTCATAACATTTGAAGAATACATCACTGTTGATGAAAAGATTGAAGATCGGGGAAAGCTCTCAGATCCAGACATATTTCCAGAAGTGTTGAACAGGAAGAGTAAAGATTCATTTGATATAGTGGGGGAAGCATTTTTTTTTAAGCCTAGTTGACATATAAGCCATTAACCATAGGAATGGACGAAGCGCAGGGTAGGGGAATGAATTCGACCATGGCCTTTTGAAGAAATCATCCCGGCATTCTCCTGGAGTAATTTCGAGAAACAATGGAAAACCGAAATATGGACTGGAATTCGAACTCACGGCCTCCCGAATGCGTGGCAAGAGCGTTGAGGGGAAACTGAAGATTTGTTATGCTAACAGTGCGTCCATAGACCACGTAACTCCATTTTGGACTCCTTTTAACTCACCGCCCCGTGGCTTTTGCGTCTACCAGAACCTTGTAGATGGAGACGTTAAGCCTGTTCGGTATCTTTCGGAAGAGTAGGGCTAAACCAAGTTTCACCCTCTCCCTTCTTCATCTTGCAGAATTCCTACCCGTTTTATTAAAACCGATGGGGGTTTTGAACCGTTACGAAAATATGTTAATTATTTCAGTAGTTATCATGAATTAGCGAATAATTACTTTTTTAAGATAGCTGAAGATTTGTTATGCTAAGGGTGCGTCTTTAAACCACGTAACTCCATTTTGGACTCCTCTTAACTCCCCGCCCCGTGGTTTTTGCGCCTACACGAACCTTGTAGATGGGGACGTTAAGCCTGTTCGGTATCTTTCGGAAGAGTATTCCTGAACCAAGTTTCACCCTCTCCGTTCTTCATCTTGCAGAATTCCTACCCGTTTTATTAAAACCGACAGAGTTTTGAACCGTTCACCACACTATAAGAAAATATGCTAATTATTACAATAGTTACAATGAATTTGTGAATAATTACTATTTTAAGACAGAAAAACGGTCATATAACTAAACAATTTTTATCTAGCTCATACAGTGTCAATGCGAGTCGCGGAGTTTTGGCTACAGGATGTGGGGCTCGGAAGAGTAGGCCTGAACCATGTTTCACCCTCCCACTTCTTCATCTTGCAGTATTCCTACCCATTTTATTAAAACCGACGGAGTTTTGAACCGTTCACCACACAATACGAGAATATGCTAATTATTTCAATAGTTACGATGAATTTATGAATAATTACTATTTTAAGCTAGAAAAATGGTAATGTAACTGAACAATTTTTATCTAGGTCATACAGTGTCAATGCGAATCGCGGAGTTTTGGTTACAGGATGTGGGGTGGGCGACCAGGTAGATAATGACAATGCGGTGAACTGTTGTTGTGGACACATGGGTGCAGGATTTGAGAAGAGAAGTAACAGGGGAGGTGGAAGACCTCCAGTCCGCAAACGAGATAATGACGGAAATTGTCTGGGCATCAGCCACAGGAAGTGGGGTGGGTAATGACAGGGCGGTGGACGGTAACTGCTGGGCAGAGGCCACAGGATGTGGGCAGGCGGCAGTGCCTAATCACCTCTAATTATAGAGCAGTTACCACAGGGGAGCGGGGCAGGGGGCAGGGCGGGAGACCTATTTAAAGTAGAACGCCCAATTACTTCCTACTCTGTCAGTTCAATACGGCATGTAATGTATTGGGTCACGACAATATTGAGAACTCTTGCACTATATCAATTGTTTTGTGAGATATTTTTATCAGTCGAAATTTGAATACTGGGTCAACTATATGATCCATTATCCTCTCTGTTTTTTTTTTTTATTTTATGTTTATTATTTATTTCCATCAAAATTATTAGCATTAGCCTAACACCAATTGTAATATATGTTGATATAGACTAAACCCTATCCACGTCGTATTCATAAAAGATTACATTTTGGGGAGAGATAATTTTCCACTATCACAATGTTGCTCACTTAGAGTGGATTACTATTACTATTATTATTACTCCGCGATTCACTAAAAGTGTGTGGCGGAGGGTGCATTGCACCCATCCGGAAAGGTAATGATTTGCAGGGGATATATGGGATATGGCAGGAGGTGCCCATGGGCTATTGTGAGGAACCATACCAGCATTCGCATGGAGTTATCCGGGAAAACCATGGAAAACCCAGATCACAATGGCCGGAAAGCTTTATCGAAAGATACTCCTGTCGGATTTTAAGTTTACTCGCCCGGTAAATCCATTCTATTCCATTACCTAATCGCTCGTGGAAAAAATGAATACAGAAAAGAATCGGTTCTGGCCCTGATTTCTCTAATATAATGTTCACGGACATTCCGAGATACGAATGTTGCTGGTAGCAATATTTGTTTGCTGTCATTCTGAACAATGTCAGTCGTCAATTTTTCAATTAGCTTCCTTCGAGAGCAAGGCTTTCGGTGTTCCAGGTCTTCTCAACCCAACTCCTTCAACATCGCACTTACGCTTTCCCTCCAACTATATATACCTGCCACGAATCGGGCGGCTCTGTTTGGACCATCTCTAATGCCTCCATTAATCACTTTTGATGGAGACCCCATACAGAGCAACAATATTCTAAGTGAGGCCGCACTAGTGACTTGTGTGCAATCGATTTAACTTCTGGAGTGCATTGTTTTAAATTACGACCTAGAAATCGAAGGATACAACTTGCTTTCCCAATTACATTCTCGATATGCTCATTCCAAGACAAATTATTACGAATTGTTACCTCTAGGTATTTAGCGGAATCTACCGTTCCAAGGACAGTACCATTAATTGTATATTCAGAGCTAAATGGTGTCACATTTTTACTTACAAGGATGACTTGGCACTTTTTTGCGTTTAACTCCAACTGCCAATCTTTACACCACTCAATTATTTTCATAATATCGTCTTGTAACAAAGCGCAGTTGTCCTGGATTGTGATTTCACGATAAATAATAGCATCATCGGCAAATAATCTTTTTATTCTCCTTATTATGTCGCACAAATCATTAATGTATATGAGAAACAACAGAGGCCCTATCACGCTTCCCTGGGGAACCCCGGACCTCACTTCGGCAAGTGATGAACGCTCACCGTCGAGAACTACACACTGTGTTCTGTCCTTCAAAAAGTCTGCAACCCAATCGCATATTTGTCTAGATATACCGTAACCGCGAAGTTTCCTAAGTAACCAATTGTGAGGCACAGTGTCGAAAGCTTTTTTGACGTCTAATAAAACTAAATCAACCTGTGATTGCTCATCTATAATACGGCTCAAGTCGTGAATTAAGAGGGCAAGTTGTGTTTCGCAGCATCGGCCTTTTCTGAATCCATGTTGATTTGGGCTTAAAAGCTCATCTTCATCCAAAAACGGCATGACATTTGAATAGATGATGTGTTCTAAAATCTTGCAAAATATTGAGGTTAACGAGATCGGCCTATAATTTTGAGGATCATTAACATTCCACTTTTGAACACTGGACTTACGATGGCGGTCTTCCATTCGTCTGGTATTTTTCCTTGATCCAAGG